>NQII01000877.1:19850-319269 GCA_002778355.1 Clitarchus hookeri | reverse complement strand
AAGAACATATTTTTATATTAAATAACAAAAATTATTTTAAGAAATGACTTACCATTTTATTATAACTTATTCTTATTCTGGAATAATCATGACAACAAAATTTTCATTCTTTTAAATATAATTTATTATCCATACACATGATATTACATATACTTGGTCTAAGGCATCAGCATGCCGACCCAAAGTTCGGCAGTTCAATCCCACCCTCCTCCAATCGATATTTTGAGCTCTTCGAAAATCAAATCAAGAAAAAGCAGCTCCCCTAATGACCAACTCCAGAACCAACATGCTGGTGAAACGAGAGCGACACCAGCGCCCCTAGTAGGCGAAATTTGAACGAAGGACAAATGGAACAAGATGGTGGACGACAGTGGCATACACTAGCAGCAATAAACAACATTACAGAGATCGGTGGTGTACTCTAGCGGACGAAAGCANTTACCATTTTATTATAACTTATTCTTATTCTGGAATAATCATGACAACAAAATTTTCATTCTTTTAAATATAATTTCTTCTCCATACACATGATATTACATATACTTGGTCTAAGGCATCAGCATGCCGACCCAAAGTTCGGCAGTTCAATCCCACCCTCCTCCAATCGATATTTTGAGCTCTTCGAAAATAAAATCAAGAAAAAGCAGCTCCCCTAATGACCAACTCCAGAACCAACATGGTGGTGAAACGAGAGCGACACCAGCGCCCCTAGTAGGCGAAATTTGAACGAAGGACAAATGGAACAAGATGGCGGACGACAGTGGCATACACTAGCAGCAATAAACAACATTACAGAGATCGGTGGTGTACTCTAGCGGACGAAAGCANTGGACGACAGTGGCATACACTAGCAGCAATAAACAACATTACAGAGATCGGTGGTGTACTCTAGCGGACGAAAGCAGAACTGCAGCATGTGGAGCACATGCAACAGATGCAAAAGTGAGTAATTGGGAAACAAGATAGCAGGTGAAAACAAGATGGCAGCTGTAAACCAGATGGTGGCTGGAAATAAGATGGCGGACAGAAACATGATGGCAGACAGAAACAAGATGATGAATGAAAACAAGATTCCAGGTGAAAACAAAATGGCGACTGGAAACAAGATAGCGGACAAAGATTAAGGTCAAAGACACAATATGGCGGAATCCAATGTGGTAGTTGTGTCCTCATCCAAGATGTGGAATTCAAGATGCCAGATGGCGCCACAGCCCCCAGCTCTTGTCCTGGAAGGAATATTACCTACTTACTACTGTGGTAAATAGCACTAAGTGTGTAATATAATTTAATGTGAAGCAAGAAATAACTTTTTGAATATGTTTTCACTTTGAATGATACTAAATTGTGCAATATATTATTTATTTTTACACTTATGAAAAGTGCAGTGAGAATAATGTAATTGCATTTTGTTATGAAAGCCCTTTGGGGTTTTCTCAACCTAATTGTGGTAGTTACGGCATGCCCCACGCCCCAGGCATTTTCTATACTTGTTGCAAGATGCGGGCCGAGGTATGCCCATGGAGCAGTGTTGAGCAAACCATGACACCAAATTCAGTTTGCAGCAGGCAGGTGGCTGGGCTGCGCAAATGGAGAATCAGCACATCGCCCTGTGATTTATTGGCCTAGACGCCTAACATCAAGATCATTTAAGACGGTAATAACGGAAGAGCAACGTCTGTTTCCTACTGTCTTCTGGCCAAGCGGCGAGTTGTCCACGTGTCATCGCGAAACTGGTCTCTTGCTGAGCTGCCCTTATGTCGTTCGACGATTCGGAAAGGCGTGTCTATGGACACAAAAGGCAAGTGATATTGATTGACGACGAAATATTCAGTATTAAAAGTAAACGTCCGGTGTTGCAGGTCTTAGAAGAAAATCCGAGTGAGCCCTGTGTAGGAAAATTTTAGATTTGTTGATCTAAGGGTCATCAGCTGAGCAGTAGAGAGTAATTGTTATTATATTAAGACAGTGTTATTTAGAGTATTGATTTAAGGCATTTAATAACTGCGACTGTCTTTATAGACAATAGTAGAGTAAAGTAAAATGTTAGAATCGTGTGTATAATTTGCGGAATTTATTACAGTATTGTTATATTTTTATATAAAGACTAAAGGTTTATTGCGTAACATATTTATTAGCCCTGAGGTAGCCTCAATTCTGAGTCAAATGTGTAAATAAGAGTATATTTACAACACTGCCCGAGGCGTGGTAAGTTTTCGCTTTCGTTGCAAGTGAGCAATAACATTATACCCTCTCCTAATAATTTATCACGCAGTTCAGTTCGTGTGGGGGATTACCATATAGAAAGACTAACTCTATTGTTAATTTTTACCTACACTCGTACTCAAATTTGTATATATGCTGTATTACTCAGTAGACGCCCTGCCTTCTCAGTAACCATTGTAATGCTGAGAATGTTTATTTAATGTCACACGGTACCGAATTGAAATTTCGATCGGCGACTAAAAATATATTGAAAGTATTGAGAGCACACCCAGAAGACCGAATACGGTTTCGTAGTCCGGGTAGGCCTGTGTTTAAATTATCGACACTCTTAAGTGCAGCAGAAAATTTAATTTCTCAGAATCTGTAAATTTTTATATCTCTTGACGTAGGCACCAGACGCGTAACTTCAGTATTTTCACGTAAACTCTGTGGTGTAGGTATCCATCCAGACCACTCTGACAGTGAAATTACTCTGAATACTGAAGAACCTATTAATTTACTAGGCATTGAGGAACTTCCGAACACTAGAAGTGTTACTATACAGAGTGACAGGAAATATTAAAATTACTTGACACTAAGAAACAGGCTATCATGAAACAACCACATATATACATGACAGTCAATNACAGGAAATATTAAAATTACTTGACACTAAGAAACAGGCTATCATGAAACAACCACATATATACATGACAGTCAATTAACCAACACTGCTGGATACTTTCGCAGGTACTGCTAACGAGGACATGGATGAATTCCTAACGAAAGTCGAACACATAGTCAACATTATCATGCGGACAGACACAGAAACGAAGGAACTTCTGCGTCGTTTACACTTTGTAGATTCTGCATGGAGAGCATACGAGTGAGTAAAGTGTAAAGAGATTTGGGTGGCTCTTAACATCGAGATCTTGAGAGCCAATGAGGGTGAAGCGAAGTGAGAATGGNACAGGAAATATTAAAATTACTTGACACTAAGAAACAGGCTATCATGAAACAACCACATATATACATGACAGTCAATACACCAACACTGTTGGATACTTTCGCAGGTACTGCTAACGAGGACATGGATGAATTCCTAACGAAAGTCGAACACATAGTCAACATTACCATGCGGACAGACACAGAAACGAAGGAACTGCTGCGTTTGCACTTTGTAGGTTCTGCATGGAGAGCATACGAGTGAGTGAAGTGTAAAGAGATTTGGGTGGCTCTTAACATCGAGATCTTGAGAGCCAATGAGGGTGAAGCGAAGTGAGAATGGAGCAGCACCGGAATTAATGGGCGGGGAAACGGGAGGTCCCCGAGAAAACCCACCGAACAGCGGCAACGTCTGGCACGATTTCCACATGCANGAGCAGCACCGGAATTAATGGGCGGGGAAACGGGAGGTCCCCGAGAAAACCCACCGAACAGCGGCAACGTCTGGCACGATTTCCACATGCAAAAATCCGGGAGCGACCCCACCGGGAATCTAAATGGTTCCTCTAGGTTGGAGGCTAGTAGTCTAACCACTACACCACCGCGGCCCCAAGAGCATACGAGAATTTCATTTTAAAAAATTGGGTTTCAATAGTTAGCATCAAACACCATTAATACCCGTAGACAGTACAGAATGGGCAAAAAGACAGTTCTACCAGAAATGGCAAAATGTAAACAAGAGTGCACTGTTTCACTTTCAAGGAAATTCTGTACTTCGCAAACAAATATAATACTCCATCACCGGAGAAATAAATTATATAAATCTTATGGAAAGCTATTTATGTAAAGATTACAATTAAAAAATTGTATTTTAATTACAAATAATAGTAATTTTTCTTAAATGTAATTCGTTACAACTAGAAGTTACTAGGAAACTAATCGTTACTGGTAATCCGATTACATGTAATTTGTTACTTAAGATGTCTGGAAATTATTCATACTTTTTGTTGTAGACAAGCTTATAGTTATGGAGAACAATGCAAGGGAGGAAATGAAAGCGAATTCACAAAAAATTAACTAGGCATTCAAAGGTTTTGCGGAAACATTTGCCGCACAACAGCTGACATAGCCCACNCGAATTCACAAAAAATTAACTAGGCATTCAAAGGTTTTGCGGAAACATTTGCCGCACAACAGCTGACATAGCCCACTTCGAGCGACAGATAAAGGAGCTAAAGGCAGAAATTTGCAAACTTACATTGAGACACGAATCAGTTAAACCAGATGTAAAGTCATACAACACAGAGACAAACATATAAAGTGGCCGAAATCGAAGCAGCCATAACAGGCCCACGATTTATCCAGTATCAGCAACCACAGCAATATGTATTTTCACACAACACTATGTATGTGCCAGTTCNCGAATTCACAAAAAATTAACTAGGCATTCAAAGGTTTTGCGGAAACATTTGCCGCACAACAGCTGACATAGCCCACCTCGAGCGACAGATAAAGGAGCTAAAGGCAGAAATTTGCAAACTTACATTGAGACACGAATCAGTTAAACCAGATGTAAAGTCATACAACACAGAGACAAACATATAAAGTGGCCGAAATCGAAGCAGCCATAGCAGGCCCACGATTTATCCAGTATCAGCAACCACAGCAATATGTATTTTCACACAACACTATGTATGTGCCAGTTCCAACTCACATGACACAACAACAGCAGCATTATTCCACTTATCACCCACACCAAAATGGGAGAAAAAACAATTTCCCACGAAATCACAAAGGGGGTGCATTCTGGCGTGACTCACGCATCCAAAACAGTGGACAAAACCATCGCAAAGATAGGTCAAACCGAAACAAAACGTGGTGATATGAAAAAACACGATGACTACAGTTATCAACACGCAGGCTCCAAAGACGACAAACGGTTCTTACAGTAAAAAAAATGGTGCGATAAGGGAATGACAGCCCCCTCCCTCCTTCACCAACCCCCTCTCGCAATCCAAAACCAAAAACACAAAAGTGTCGCTTAGGTTTTTCGGCGACGAAATGTCTTACCACCACGTCACAAGCAAAAATGTGATCACAAACCCAGCATGTTTTGCATCCAAACCTACTATAACACAAGCAAAAGTAATTTCGCATAGGGAACCTGAGATATACAGCGAAATTTACTTTCGCAGACCACGAGACGATAAGGAAAGTACGTAAAAGCTTGCAGGCAAGAAACACTTCCCACTTAAAGAACAAAATTGGCGGGGCGAAAAACTCTATCTATAGTCGGTTCACGACTGGAAGAAACATTTGAAAATCAACCTTTGAAAAAACACCCTAGCCGTTAGCTACATGCANAGTCCCCTAGCAAAGTAAAGGAGTCGAAACAACGTGAAACAGGTAATAAACACATTGCTAAAACACCACGCTAGGACCACATGATCAAATCCACGATACATGTGTAGGATACTTTTACACAGAGTACAATTTCGAAAATTGTCCTTTATTCCCAAATCAGGACTTTGAGTGGAATACATATATAGCACAAAGGTTTCGCAACTTCAAACACACTTTTCAGTTATCTGCTCCATGCGGTCAGNTGAGTGGAATACATATATAGCACAAAGGTTTCGCAACTTCAAACACACTTTTCAGTTATCTGCTCCATGCGGTCAGCACAAAGGAGGTAGTGGCACACAGAGTGTTACCAGTCAGCTGGACTCTGGCCACACTTGTCGCATCAGCCAATCCACACGAGACGGCGCCAATATAGGACAGACTCCACGCACGCATGCAAGCTACACACAAAGGAAAGACGAATTAAGCAGCCATGCTGTCAATGAGGTTTTAATCAACAATGCAATTTCGTAGGATGGCGAACCACATTACCAATTGGGAAGGCACTAAAACTTAAGATTGTCATAGGTTGTTTAGTTGCCGTTCGGGCTCAAGTAAATACAGGCTGTTCCAAGTTATGCTTTGCTTCTACGGTCTTCAGAGGCGAGAAACTTTACAAGTTAAAGGATTATATAATTATTGAAGAAGCAACTAGCGAAATTCCGTCGCCACTCATGTAACCAAATATAATGTAAACAGACATGGATATTATTCGTCAACAAATCAACAAAATGGAAAAGCTTTACCCACAATCAAAACCATACCCAGCTGACAACATTGGTGATCAATTATAAAACACTAAAAACGCACAAATGAAGGCATTCTTGTACAAATACGCAGATAGGTTTGCATAACGAATGTATAATCTGACAGAATCCAACAATATACAATTAATATTGAGCTGACGACGATTAAACCTATTTTCACTAAACCATATATTATTTCGCCTAATATATGAAATGAATTATTACAACAAATAAAACAAATGGAAGAGGCACAAATTATCGTAGGCTCATAGAGCAGTTATACAGTGCTGTCACTAGTTATTAGGAAAAGAAAAAGGTGGTACATGTTTCCTTATGGACTGTCGTTAACTTAACCTATACAATAAAAGCTCACATTACCCGCTACCAAGGAAATACGGCATCATCCAGATGCTGCAAGCAGCCAAATATATCACCTTATTAAATCATTTTCGCAGATTTTATTGTATTCCAGTTGACGAAAGGGACCAACACATATTTGCTTTCACCATAGACGAGATAGATCTATGTCAGTATAAGAGGATGCCAATGGGACTTGAAAAAAGTCCCACGTATTTTGAATAATTTATCAGTATATTGCTAGGCCAACTTCGCTGACAAGCTGTAATTGCATACGTGGGCATTTTCGTAATTGGTAAAACATTCCAGGAACACACTCAAAACTTGAAGAAATTACTTTTGGGTATGCATGAGTATGGTGTTGAGTTAAATCCGGAAAAANCCAGGAACACACTCAAAACTTGAAGAAATTACTTTTGGGTATGCATGAGTATGGTGTTGAGTTAAATCCGGAAAAAATGCAAGTTTGCGTAACATCACACGTAAATACTATGGCATTTTATAACTCCAGATGGCATTAGGCCCGACCANAAAAATGCAAGTTTGCGTAACATCACACGTAAATACTATGGCATTTTATAACTCCAGATGGCATTAGGCCCGACCAAGAAAAATTCACAGATATCCAACACACAAGGCCACCTAAAAATCTCCAACAGCTGGGTTAGTTTATGGAATGACTTCATTTCTTAAGAAATACGCTAAAGGCTAGGCAGCTATAACAGAACCATTAATCGAGCTCACAAAAGCAGGTAAAACTTTCACGTGTAACAGTACATATCACACAGCATTTCAAAATCTTAAACATACTATTATGCAAGCACTCCTGCTAGAGAAATTTATAGACGTTAAAGAAACTATTTTGGTATGTGATACACCTCAGACTGCAATAGAAGCCGCAATTATACAAGTCGACAAATCCAACAAACGTCACTTCATTGCATTTAATTCTAAAAAGTTGATGCTGAACGGAAAGAAATGGTCTGCCCCTGAACTGGGATTAGGTGCTATTAAACATTTCCGTTTATAATTCAAGCATTATTTGTATGGCAGAAAGTTTACTATTGAAACACACCATACCAGTCTGAAATATTTAAAATGCATGGCTGAACACAACACATATACAAAATATGGCGACAGCACTCGCTCTAGTTTGATTTTCAAGAAAAAATCGTGCCAGGAAAACACAATAAGATTGCGGACGCACTCTCTCGTATGCCGATAGGGCAAGACACTCAAGTCAGTATGGTGAAAATCGAGAAAAAGGANAGGGCAAGACACTCAAGTCAGTATGGTGAAAATCGAGAAAAAGGAGTACAGAATACATGTTACAGCACATCACTCAGGCTATATTTATCAAGAAGTATCAGTATCGTTGTTCCTTACATCACACAAACACAAGGAAATTAAAAACAATATAGCCAAACATATCTGAACATTGGGAGTAATGAAAAAAATATATACAAAAACTACAAATTTTACACTCTTTATAAGGAAATAATGAAGGACATAACCAAGGAAGACACCTCGCCTCTCGCACTACTTTTACAAGCTGCCACTGAAATTTATCAAACAAATATACTCATTCTCCACGAACCGTCAGGTAGCAAAGAAATTCACAAACCGAGAAATAATTTAAATACAACACAAAGAAGGTAATCACGAAGGATATTTTAACATAAACATTAAAAATGATGACGAATTAATTTTGTTTCCCATGGTGCAGCAACAACCACAACTATCGCCGTTTCTAGAGGATTACTTACAGGATACAAATATTCAGAATTTAAAATCTGCATTGCTCTGTGTACTGGATGCATAGCCCAGATATATAAAATTGGCATGGCGAACCGACGTAATAGTCAAAAGCGAGATATATTACAAATTGCACACGCCTAGTGGTGAAAAACACCTAATACTTGTACCAAAAANAGTACAGAATACATGTTACAGCACATCACTCAGGCTATATTTATCAAGAAGTATCAGTATCGTTGTTCCTTACATCGCACAAACACAAGGAAATTAAAAACAATATAGCCAAACATATCTGAACATTGGGAGTAATGAAAAAAATATATACAAAAACTACAAA
Organism: Clitarchus hookeri; assembly: GCA_002778355.1. NCBI lineage: Eukaryota > Metazoa > Arthropoda > Insecta > Phasmatodea > Phasmatidae > Clitarchus > Clitarchus hookeri. The sequence continues at coordinate 310,521 of NQII01000877.1, read as the reverse complement.
TTTTACACTCTTTATAAGGAAATAATGAAGGACATAACCAAGGGAGACACCTCGCCTCTCGCACTACTTTTACAAGCTGCCACTGAAATTTATCAAACAAATATGNTGAAGGACATAACCAAGGAAGACACCTCGCCTCTCGCACTACTTTTACAAGCTGCCACTGAAATTTATCAAACAAATATACTCATTCTCCACGAACCGTCAGGTAGCAAAGAAATTCACAAACCGAGAAATAATTTAAATACAACACAAAGAAGGTAATCACGAAGGATATTTTAACATAAACATTAAAAATGATGACGAATTAATTTTGTTTCCCATGGTGCAGCAACAACCACAACTATCGCCGTTTCTAGAAGATTACTTACAGGATACAAATATTCAGAATTTAAAATCTGCATTGCTCTGTGTACTGGATGCATAGCCCAGATATATAAAATTGGCATGGCGAACCGACATAATAGTCAAAAGCGAGATATATTACAAATTGCACACGCCTAGTGGTGAAAAACACCTAATACTTGTACCAAAAAATGTTTAAAACAAAATCATTCAAGCTCACCATGAAGTTCTGTTAGACGGCTGACTTTTTTTAATATTTAGAAATCTTAATAAAATCAAACAAGCCAATACTTGGACAACATGAGTTACTATGTCACACAATCCGTGAATTCGTGTGAGGTATTTAAAAAAGCCAAGGTTAGCAGTGCAAAACCACAAGGAGAATTAGAACCTATCACACCACCAAGTCTTTTCGAAATGTGAAGACTCGATGCTGAAATTCCATTGCCAAAATCAAAGCCAGGTAATCGCTATATTCTAGTAACAACGGAGTACTTATCTCGGTATGAAGTCGCAAAGGCAGTAAATAGCATTGGTGCAAAAACCTGTGAACACCTCATTAAAGATTTCATTTTGTAGTTAGATTGCCAGAAAACACTACTTACAGATCGCGGAATGTCTTTCAACAATGAAATGGTTGTCGAGTTACTTAAAACTCTCCAAATTAAGAAACTACACACCAAATCTTACTTTCCACAGTGCAATGGCTTAGTTCAAGTATTTAATAAAACACTCGGTCAACAACGGAAAATGTGTGCTGCACAAGACAAAGAAACATGGGACAAATACTTGCCATTCATTACCTTTAATAATAACACCACTTTAAACACAAGCACCAAACAGGCGCCATTATATTTGCTCCACTGCAACAATGCACCCCAGCCTACACACGAGGTTCTAGGAAAATTTCCCGGTCATACAGTGGAATGGAAACCGGTACTCGACACAGAGTGTAACAAAACCTGATTAAATATAATTAAGAGCCAAGGACATTAACTTAAGTAATTCAACAAATGTATAATACTGTTTAATATAAGTAAGATAGTTGGGTTTGGCTTCGAAGTAAAACACGTAATAAAGCTCTCCCCTTTAAGTATGTAGCACCATTTCAAACCATTAAAGTTACTGGTCCTGATACCATAATTTTGAAAATGCATAATGCAAACAGAGTTGTGAAAGAGACAGTGTACAAGACACCTGAAAAAGGTTGACATTAGATAAGTTAAGATAATAACAGGAGGCAGGGCAGGAGTTGTTATGTAAATAGATTATAAACCACAAACAATTTAAAGGCGAGCGAGGGTAGCAACTCACATCCCATTCACACACACGCGCTCACAAACAGAGAAATGCTATAGCTGTACAATTATACACATGTGTGGTACCACTTCGGCTGTAGTAAATAGTTTGGAGAAATGACACCCATCCCAGGAGTGCCATAATTGAGCAGTTAGCTCTACTTTGGTACTTTTTTATATGGCTCTTGCAATACCACATAAGGGCAGAAATGGAAGGAGCCATGTATCGCACAAATGCAGGCTTATACTGGCAATAATTACTAGACTTAACGTACAACGAATCGTTCCCGCTTATATACAAAATACCTTTAAGTGCACCATGGGAAATTGGTAATGGCAAATATTTCAGCAAAATTTACATGCATTGGGTTTACCAGCTGTATGCGAAAATGAGCAAAAAATTCGGCATTTGGTCGATAATATAAAGTAAAATCTTTTAACCTAGTACTTTAATGAGTTTGACATTCCAATGCAACGTAAACAGGAAATATAAATTCTGGGCGACATTGCGACTTGTNTTAGTACTTTAATGAGTTTGACATTCCAATGCAACGTAAACAGGAAATATAAATTCTGGGCGACATTGCGACTTGTTGTTGCGGCGTTTTAACAAACAAATATTTTAAAAACTTCAACCCGAATTAAGGAAATATTAATCAAAAACTTGAACTTGTTGCAAACCAATGTAACGACAAACAATCAAAACATCAAATCAATAGTCGCAGACATACTGCGATATATAAAATTTTGCACATCCCATTCTCATTTCAATATTTAAATATGTTATCTTACTACATGGGAGCAATCTATGCACTGTAAAAAAATTAGAGGTAAAATNCTCATTTCAATATTTAAATATGTTATCTTACTACATGGGAGCAATCTATGCACTGTAAAAAAATTAGAGGTAAAATTCCTGTAGATGTAATGGAAGCAAATTACATTTACATGTAAGGTAAATTTATCTCTTAAATGTAGAGTAAATTTCCGTAACACGTATAGTACTATTCCCTAATCGTACGGAAAAGTACCTGACAAAAGTGTGGAGAAATCCCCATACAAGCAAGGGAATATTTATTATATTGTACAATAAAATTACACTTTCAATAATTGCTGATCATTANCTCATTTCAATATTTAAATATGTTATCTTACTACATGGGAGCAATCTATGCACTGTAAAAAAATTAGAGGTAAAATGCCTGTAGATGTAATGGAAGCAAATTACATTTACATGTAAGGTAAATTTATCTCTTAAATGTAGAGTAAATTTCCGTAACACGTATAGTACTATTCCCTAATCGTACGGAAAAGTACCTGACAAAAGTGTGGAAAAATCCCCATACAAGCAAGGGAATATTTATTATATTGTACAATAAAATTACACTTTCAATAATTGCTGATCATTANGAAATCCCCATACAAGCAAGGGAATATTTATTATATTGTACAATAAAATTACACTTTCAATAATTGCTGATCATTAGTACCGTCTATTTATTTATTACCTATATCTTCATATGAATAGTAAACCTATACCACAATTCTAAAATCCTCAACACTTGCTGGTGGGTAGGCACGAACCACAGTTCTTTTTCTCGGTAGGCTGGTGTGCTGTCTATTACACCATGGCGACATATTATCTGTGTTAGTGATTATTAACATACTACATTAATTCACCTTGAAAAATTAAGTAATTTAAGTTACCTGCAAATTTTTTGATTGAAATTACTGTACAAGTTTTCCCTAAAAACTTATTATTGACTTGAACATTCCCGCCATTCTGAGAGCAACTTGACAAATTAGTAATAATTATTATTTTGTTTAGATTGCTCAGTAATTTTTGTGTCGTAAAAAGCAATGTTTGTGTAGAATCTCATTAGTGGCATTGTTGGTTCTTTGAAGTCAATAACTTTCCAAGTAATTTTAACAATTCCCTTGATAGAGTCGCACAGGAATCAGCTGTCTCAGAATGGTAGCACACGCAGGAAACCCAACCACTCCATGACAGTGATTTTTACTCCCTTTCCTTCCATGCCACTCATTTTTATCACAAATGAGTTTTTTCAATGTCTTTCAATCAGCAGAGTTTCAATATCAGAGAACCAATACATAAACCGTCACAAAATATTGCGACAAGGTCTACCATCCCCTGATATAGATTGGAATATCAAGTATTTAACCCCCAGAATTGTGAGAAATTAGCAACAGACAGTTTGTTTTATTTCGTTTATATGTGGGCTTATTCGTTTTGTATTTTTCATTTAAAATGCCCAATATAAAAAATCCAAGCATAATAAAGATTAAAAACAGCCAAAAAAAAAAGGGTTTTAAAAGACTTTACATTGAAAGTGTTTATAATTAATAAGTTATATACAGTTACTTTAATTATGGGCTCACAGAGCATAACAAACTTAGCACAAGTATTTCAAAGTTTCAAAAAATGTACTGAATATAAAACCATTATCTTTAAAAAAAATTCCATATAAATGCCCCATTATAAAGCCCCTATAAAATATTGCAGGATATGCCATCTGCCAAGTTAATATATTTTCATGTTGAGGTCCCTATACCTTCTGTCTCCCCAAGACGAATATGAACCCCTTTTAAGTCCAAAAAAAAAGTTCACGAGTGTTGAGGAACATCCCAGATGAATATCGAAGTGGTTCGAGTCCAGTAAATTTAAATCTTGATGACGTAGATAGTAGCATCAGATTATTGCTAGACGCTCGCCATAAACATTGGAAGGAAGGGGCATCGGCATGATGAGGGGCTGGGGGTAGCCTTGACACTCGCACCTTCATCTTCGCTCGCCTGCTAAGCCGCGCACCCGTGTTGGCTGCGACGTCCTCGCTGGCAACGTCAAACGGGTCATCCACTAGGTAAGCCTAAGTTTACTCGTCGATAATCCCATATAAGACGTATAATTTGCGGCATATAATAATTAAATATGAATGACAGTGTTTCAGCACCGTCAGAACTGTAGTTTGGTACTGCTGCTCCGACATGCCGACATTAGGCGCCTCCTCGAAATCATCAACCATGATATGCTTGTCCTCTACAAGCATGCGTTCTATAGGATTATTTATAAGATCTTCATCTATACTCTGATGGATGTACTCTACAAATGGTTATAGTATGGTATGTTATTATTTAGAAATATCGTCCCAGAAAGTATGGGCAGAAATAATTAATTGCCAAAAATATCCCCTATAACACACGTTCCATCGAAGGATAATTCTTTTCTGCCTTATTAATGATGCGACTGGGATCAGCTACCAACTAATCAGTACCTATTTGGCCTTGCGAAAGGACCGCTCCAAGCGCTTCCTGACTCGCATTCGTGGTGAGTAAATAGTTCTCGTTAAGGTTTGGAAATCTCAAAATTGGCTCTGTTGTTAACATCTGTGCCAGCGACTTAAATGCTGATTCCTGATTATTCTCTCGCACATATTTTCTATATGCTTTTAGTCATTCATAAAGGGGTTTTGCTATGCTACCAAAATTAAGAATACACCTGCTTTAGTATCCCGCAAAGTCCTAGAAAGGTTTTTAATTGCTTTGTTGTTTCCGGTCTTGGACAATCTCTCTTTTTCCTAACCTTTTAGTATTCGGCTTTATGACATCCCTACTTATTANTTAATTGCTTTGTTGTTTCCGGTCTTGGACAATCTCTCTTTTTCCTAACCTTTTAGTATTCGGCTTTATGACATCCCTACTTATTACATGCCCTAAATATACTACCTCTTTCCTTAAGAATTCACATTTATAGCGCTTTAATTTTAATATGTGTTTTCTTAATCTTTCTAAAAACCTCTACCAGTCGCTCATAATGTACAGTGTCCATCGTCAAGTTATACCATGCATTTANATAAAGGGGTTTTGCTATGCTACCAAAATTAAGAATACACCTGCTTTAGTATCCCGCAAAGTCCTAGAAAGGTTTTCAATTGCTTTGTTGTTTCCGGTCTTGGACAAACTCTCTTTTTCCTAACCTTTTAGTATTCGGCTTTATGACATCCCTACTTATTACATGCCCTAAATATACTACCTCTTTCCTTAAGAATTCACATTTATAGCGCTTTAATTTTAATATGTGTTCTCTTAATCTTTCTAAAAACCTCTACCAGTCGCTCATAATGTACAGTGTCCATCGTCAAGTTATACCATGCATTTAATACATTCTAGACCTGCAAAGACTGCAATCATTAATTAGCCTTTGGAATGTGTCAGGCGCCCTTTTTGAACTAAATATCATTCGAATATATTTTAAATGTCCATGAGGAATGCTTAACGAAGTTTTCTTCTTATCTGATTTTTTTAACGGTACTTGTTATTATCAGCTAGCCAAATCTAAAGTGGACAGATACCTAGTCTGTCCTAATTGGTAAAAAAAACTTCCTATGTAGGGTAGACTGGGTACGGTTGTGCCATTTTGCATTTTATCGGCCATAGTTTTGTATGTATACCAGTTAGCTAAACGAAAAGTGCTATTTCGTATAATTTCTACATAACCCTACATATAATTAATTAAAACGTTATCCCTAAACATAATGGTTTGCAGCACACAGGAGCAAGTTAAAAAAAAAAAGGAAAATGTCACAACCGACCACACCCGAGGGGCCGTTGTGACAGTGCTTGGGGTCTAAAGTGACAGATTTAATAATACTCTGAAATTGTCTGAAATCACTTTTATTGCAACACTCTAGCATTCATATTAAATAGCATTCTTTTGAAAAGAAAAGGAACAGAAAAAAGTATGTTTGAGAACACTTCAATCACTTATAACTAATATGGCACTATAGCATTTATATACATAATAGGTAATTATTAAAACCAGCCTTCACATTACAATGAGTCTCAAAATTTTTGTTTTACCTAGAAACTAGCATAACTATGCATAATCAAAATATAAAATAAAAGTTAATTAACATCATAAATATCAAAATTATCTTTCTAGATAGAAACTAGCTTTACAGGAACTCTTTAAGATTAAAAATAAAACATTAATAAACGTAACCTCAAAATCTTTGAAATAAAAACACGACAATGTGTTCTTCAACAAAAAAATAAACATATTTGTATCAACATCTGAACAAGGACATTCGATTAATTCGAAACATTTCTGCTGCTTGTCGCAGAGATACACCTCGTTCTGTTTCAATATATGCATTTTCGTATTGAGTAATGTCTTGCCTCCCCCTTTCAGTCTTCCGCGAGCGTTGTCTGGGCATCTAAAACAATAAAACACAACTTTTACTTATGTCACAACCGTACCCACAAAAAATGTCACAACCGTACCCAACGCACTTTTTTTCATAAAAACAAACACCATGCCAAAATGAAATAATCTATGAACAAAGTAATCACTGCTTTTTATTTACTAATGTATATGTAATATAGATAAATAACACTTAATACTCAATCTGTATATATGTTACAACAATTATCAAAAGAAATCGAACAAAAATACTTACTTTTGACTGTCAAAAACAAATGCGGGTCTCTCCTAGCGTACGCAGCGCGCAGCGGCTGACGCAATACTGTAACACGGGTTCAGACATGCAAGCCCCTCCCTTCGCCGTTACCGCAACTCACTAATCCGTATACTTTGGCTAATATTTCGACTGTCACTTTTGTACCCTGGCACAACCGTACCCAGTCTACCCCTATTAGGGATTTGAATGGCTGTAGCTACTGATTTATCATTAAGACTTCTGTAGTCTACAACTACATGCCATTTCTTTTTCAGTATAACTAGAATGGNATAGCTACTGATTTATCATTAAGACTTCTGTAGTCTACAACTACATGCCATTTCTTTTTCAGTATAACTAGAATGGGTGCATTCTACGGACTTTTGCAGTGTGCTATTATTTTTCAGAAGCATTTCCTGTTCCTTCCTAAGCACTTCTTCTTTGTGCGCTTCCCTGATACAGTATGGCCTCACATTTATCGGTTTAGTGCCCTCAATGATGGAAATTTCAAGTTCCACTGTAATAGTACAGGTATCCCGTTCTATGTGGTATATCATTAAATTTGAGACAGATATCCTATTTAGACCTGTATTTCTCCTCATTCAAATGGCCAAATCGAAGAGCTGCCCTTAGTTTTTTTAACCGATAATGAGATTGGGTGGATTCGGCAGATGTATTTAATTCCCACGCTCGTTACTCATCTAGTTTTTCCAAACCCAGTATTCGTACTGGTACCTTTGCTTTGCTTTCGTTTGTGTTAATAACACTACATACGCAATTATGTTCAGTTCTTTCTGTCAAACAATTACCTAAATATACCCCTCATGTAGTTCCCTTTTGTTAACCAGGCCTACTCCAACACAGTTAGTTCTCGCTTGTACCATGAACTCAGATCACCTTGGTATAGTTACTTCCAATGTTTCCTCCTATATATATTTTATTTACATTTGGACAGTCACCTGTAGTTCGGAAAATAAGCAATGTCCTTTTTGAAAATTTACAAATCATTGTCACTGATACAGGAATTCTCGTCCTGTTATTTCCACATATTGCCAATGCCTAACCACATGAAATGTGTGTTACTCACGCCCAAAATTTAAACAAATATTTATCGTTCCCCTAGTGCTCAAATTATTCGAGGCTATGCCATGTAGGCTTATTATTTAATCCCCCATAATCATTCGGTTTGCCCTTTCATTAAGACATTGCTCCCTCATAATACTCACCTCGGAACCTGTATCTATTAAGAATATTCCCGTCTGTTAATTTAAGTCTTTACTGTTGGGAGACACAAAATTCAGTGTTTCTTGTATTTCTCTTTTCACAAGTTTCATATTCACTATCCTGCAACATTCTGTTTTTCGATCCCTCCTAGAGATGAACGGTTGCGCTTCGTCTCTAGTTCCTAGTTCTCCTGCAGAACTTGTACCCTGGAATGTGCAGCTCGAAATGTGATTGTTGATCAGTGTATCGATGATTCTTCCTCCAGATTTTATCTTTCATCTACGAGTCATCACACACTACTGTGCTACGAATCGATAGATACCCACCCTTTATACATTTCTATTTCAGTATCATGGAGATGATCACGCAAGATCATAGTCTTCCCATCCACAATATGGAGGAATATGACGAAACCTCACATGATGCACATCACAGCACGATGTTAACCAATACAGTGAGAGGGCTGGTTTTCAGGTCGTCGGTTTGCGGTAAGACATGCATGCTGTTGAGTTTGTTGGAGAAACCAAATCGCCTTAATTTCGATAATATGTACCTTTACTCNGCGGTAAGACATGCATGCTGTTGAGTTTGTTGGAGAAACCAAATCGCCTTAATTTCGATAATATGTACCTTTACTCAAGATATCTTCGGCAGCCTTAATACCAGCGTCTGGCCCATGTACTGCAGGATGTGGATGGCTTTAAATATTGCCCTTGCAGTGATAACAAAGCCATCATCCCACCAGTGAAACATTGCCAAACTCTGTATTTATTTTCGACGATGTTGAATGTGAGAAACAGTCTAGGTGGANGCGGTAAGACATGCATGCTGTTGAGTTTGTTGGAGAAACCAAATCGCCTTAATTTCGATAATATGTACCTTTACTCCAGATATCTTCGGCAGCCTTAATACCAGCGTCTGGCCCATGTACTGCAGGATGTGGATGGCTTTAAATATTGCCCTTGCAGTGATAACAAAGCCATAATCCCACCAGTGAAACATTGCCAAACTCTGTATTTATTTTCGACGATGTTGAATGTGAGAAACAGTCTAGGTGGANAATCCCACCAGTGAAACATTGCCAAACTCTGTATTTATTTTCGACGATGTTGAATGTGAGAAACAGTCTAGGTGGACTGTGTTTACTTGAGTCAAAATTACTCATGCATGTCAAAACAGTTACTATGTGATAATGTGAATTTCCTAGAGCTGTTTTGCATGGACGAAACGAATTTGTGGCATATGTATGACAACCATGTAAATACAGACAAAAATCGCAGAATTTAAGGATATGTGTTCTTTGTGCTGAAATGAGGAGTACGGCCATCTGGTGATCGACAAGAATTCGCCAGTACATAAGGGAACGTACAGGCTTCGCTTTCATCAGTTTATAGTAAGATGCCGACCATGAGTCATGATACCATTTCCAATTTCAAACATGGTCAATGTTCCAATGACAATGGAAATTGGCTGATGAAAGCTCGCCTCAACACTTTTACACCCCCTGCACATAGGGGATGTAAAGGCACAGATAATAGACTTGATCAAAATGTCGAATGTGCAGAGATAGAAATATTTGAAGGATCTTTAAAATATGTTACTGTCCAACTTGGCTGCGAAAACCGATGTTGCAAGGCATAGCAAGAAGTTGATGGCTGCATGCATCGACCGACTGAAAAGGATCGAAAAATCACTTTCCTCAACTCGAAGGTGAATGTGTATATATACCTGTGTAGTTGTGTGTTTATTCCATTATGTGAATGATTGCTGACAGAACCGTACTAACGACTGAGCTGCATGGGCCATCGGAGTTATTCGCAAGAAATATTTACTGGAGAAAAGTAACAGACTAGCTCTCGAGAATCGAAGGGATGAAGCTGACAAGCCGATAACCAGCCGTCTCGACGAAATTGGTGAATGCCAGGAGAAAGCTTTGCCTCGACCAGATATAATATGCGAAATCGATGTGAAAAGAGCGACCCCGATGGCTAAATGGAAAATAAGTCCAAAACTACCTGAATCGGAAGGGGGCATCACTAGTTACAAAGATGATCTGCCCCTGATCGATTTGCTGCAAGCGCAATGTCAGAATTGAGCATGACAACACGTACCCGAGGTGGGCACTCTGGTCGGGCACTACATCGCTTCCTAATCCGATGGGAACAGCAACAAGATGTACGGCCAGCAACATGGTGACGAAAAATGGTTTCTGGAAAACAAGGAAGTGGTTTTTCTGCCAGTAGGTGTGATGCAGATCCTCAAGCGCAAGGTGAAATTGATGTAAGGTCTGTGCAAACTTTTGTTTGGAGGCATCCTAGATTCTACACCGATTTGGATTTGCACATGTATTGGGACGATCCGAACAAACTCGCTGATAGACTACGACTACTGGTCGCTACACAGTCTGCGGGCAGCTAGTCCAACACCGACGAGATTATTTCCATCATCGAAGAACTCGTCGAAGCTGGCTATGCCGTGTAATGGCGAAATATGCCGTTTCTGGGGTAATACACAAGTCNAGTCTGCGGGCAGCTAGTCCAACACCGAAGAGATTATTTCCATCATCGAAGAACTCGTCGAAGCTGGCTATGCCGTGCAATGGCGAAATATGCCGTTTCTGGGGTAATACACAAGTCGGCCAGAAGGAATTATCTTCGAAGAAAGAATGTCATGGAAGGGGTAGATGATACAATACAAACAGACATGAACGAAATGCAAGATCTTGCATGTGCGTGAAAGGCCACCAATACACTTTGACAGTAATATACACATTTTCTAAGTATGCATTGGCCAGGACACTCAAGTCGAATAATATACGCGATGTCATCGAGGCCATAGCAGATGTTTTGCGCGAAGGACACATAACGAAAAATCTCCACAACTACGATGGTAACAATTAATTTAATGAAACTTTCCATGCACTGATGAAAATAAAAAGTATAAATCACTATTCCACATACTCTGGGCTAAAGGCTAGAATTGTTGAGCGTTTTCACTGAACTCTAAAATGCAAAATGTGGAGACATTTCACAGTGAAAGTAAACAACATGTGCCTTTAGCTACTGCCGATTCTCACACGCGAGTATAATTTTACTGATTATTCTACCACTCGCATGTAGCACGAATATATCAAGGACGAATCCCTGCTACGGTCTGTTTATCGGTGACCTGGTGCGAATCTCCAAACAGCGTGGCATTTTCTACAAGGCCTATCGTCACAAATGAGATCAGTGGAATTGTAAAATGTGGTTCGCAAACGACATTGGTACCCGCGCGTGTATTACATCGAGGACCTACGAGGTGAACCCATCGTCGGAGACTTTTACACTGAGGAGATCCAGCCTACAAAGTTTCCCAATGGTTTTTTTTTTTTTGGTGGAGAAGGTGCTGAAACGATGTAATGGTCCTGTATATGTGAGTTGACTCAGACACTCGAAACGATACCAATGCTGGGTTAACGAGGACATTTTAAAAAAGGACTTACCAACGTTTTATAAACGTAAGATTTATTTTTCCTCGTGTTCGTGGTTTTTTTTCGATAAAAGTGTGTTTACCTTACTTTTCTTTCATTTTATTCTTGCACTTGCCTGTCCTTATACACAATATTGGGTTGAAGATAGCTCTGTGCAGGTGAAGACCTGCGAATATGCTAACGCAGCTCTTCGTACATGTGCTGACTTAGGCTATCTGACACTTATATACATTGTGAAAACGATGCAGAAGCACATACACATGCACGTGTGTGGACTCCAGTTACCTGACACAATGCTGGTGCAGACCTGTGAAATGCCAACACAGCTTTCCGCACACATTCTGACTTAGGCTATTTGACATGTTTATTGTGAAAACGATGTGGAAGCACGTACATGTGCAAGTGTGCAGACTCCAGTTGCCTGACACCGAGCAAGTGCAGACCTGTGAAAATGCTTACACAGATTTTCCCATGCAAGCACAGATTTTTCTTAACTTTGACAAGGTCAGCTGCCCTGCATGTCCATGTTTGCTCGCAATCTCATCTCCAGTAACCTAAAGAGTATACATATTTTATTCCAAAAGTTTTGTTTTTTTTTTTCCATTTTTCATCTGCTTAAGGTTTCTTTTCTTTGTTTCGAAAACCAAACTGTTTACTAAGCTTTTGTCATCAAAATAGTTTACATTTCCATTTTTCTGAATTGGTGGGGAGCATGACAAACAATAAAATTGGAGGTAAAATGTTTTAAAATTATACACATATTTTATTTATAAAACTCTTTTGTTGTTTTCACATACATCTGAGGCAAAGTTCGTTTACATTGACAGGCAAAAAAGTTTCTTTAATGTCCTTTCCGTTTTCTGCATTTATCCGACACACACCATTGTACATATGCCGAAATTTGTGGTGTGCGTATGTCAGCAGGAACTATTTCTGTAAAAAAAAACCAGTTCGTTTTCTGTATCTAGGGCCGCAAGCGACCATAGCCTTCCGTACGCTACGATCGCGTAAATTATTTTCTGCCCACGGGGACAGCACACAAACATCTTTTAAAACTCCAGACGAAAAATAAAATATATAGGCCTACTTTAAAGGGAGCAAGTGACGACGATGGCAGCAGCAGCCAGTATGTTGGGTCCCGAGGCCTTTTATATGTTGGTATATGTGTGCAATGGAGAGGGTAGGCGAAGGCGACTGATTGCCTCCGACAAACTAGGCAATAGGTAAATAGGTATGTGTTGGGAAGGGTGGATGAAGAGGGGTTTGGGGTGGGGAATGAGAGGGTGGGAATGGTGGGTGGCAGGAGGGGGTGTGGTGACAGAGGTCCAGGAGGGCCATAATAGAAGGGGCTTTGTGGCAAGGGAGGATGGATTACCAGCATGCACGACAAGAATCTTCATTAAAGAGAGATAAATATTTTAAGGAATTAACAAAAAATGTAATAAATACATAAAATAAAAAACACTTATAAAATTTACATTTTATTTTTTAAGTTTGACTCTTCATTATTATTAATAAGAAAAAATATTTTAAGAAAAGGAAAGAAAAATATTATTTTTACACATTCTTATTCTGGAATAATCATTACAACCAAAACTTTCATTCTTTTAAATATTATATTTTTCCGAATAATAATGAAATAGGTTATGGTCTTGCAATGCATATGCCATATTTGAAACTAAAATAATAATAATGGCGAGTGCACCCAAGGCAAGGCAACACCCTCCGAGTGACGGCCTTTCCAGCTGGGACCCATAGGTGACCGTCATCACAGAGCATGGCAGAAGTGAAGACCTAGAATGGAGCGGCACTGGAATGCCAGGGCGTGGGAAGCGCGAGTACCCCGAGAAAGCCCGCCGGCAAGCGGCATCGTCCAGCACGATTCCCACATGCGAGAATCCGGGAGTGAACCCACCAGGGATCGAACCCTGATCGCTGTGGTGGGAGGCGAGCACCCTGGCCACTACGCCACCGCTGCCCCAATATTTGAAACTATAATTCCCAACCAGTCTCAGTGGCCGAGTGGTCTAAGGCATCAACCATGTTAGCGACCCAAGGTTCAGCAGTTTGACCCCACCTTACTATAGACGATAATTTAAGCTCTGCGAAAATTAAATAACAGCACTCCCAGCAGATAACTCTAGCTAGAACCATCATGATTGCCGACCCACAGTGACACCAGCTCCCCTAGCAGACGGTATATGAATCACGAACAAGTGTATACAAGTTGACGGACGATGGTGGCAAATTCTAGAAGCAATAAAAAACATGACCGACACCAGCAACTCTAGGAGGTGATGAGGGAGAGAAGATAAAGATAGGTAAAATGGAATGACAGAGCACGAAGTAGCTAGATGGAATGACGAAGCATGGCGTGGAAAATTTCTATAAACAAGATGGCGAAAGGTTAAGGTGAAAAAATGGTACCAAATGTAAGAATGAAAGAGCAGGAAGTGATGTAATTTAAGATGGCGGATGGCTCCTGGTTCCTACTCGTGAATCATGCCCCAAAAAGAACATATGTACACTACTGATATTTAAGTATCAAAATTTAAGATAATTCTTAAGTTGTATTTATCCTGCAGTCAGAACTTTGTAGGGTTGGGGTAAAAATTAGGTTTTGTACGTGAGGAAAATCTGTAATACAAGGGATATATTTTTGGACCATACAGAAATTCTTATATGTAAATGCTAAAAGCTGTGAGATAGAGTGGGTTCCCATTTATAATGAGATAATTTTGACATAAACAAATTTGTGGTCTGGAATTCAAATGTAACATGTTTTGTCACAACCTTTGTTGATAATTTCACCTGAATAAATGTTATAATGTAAAATAAATGTAATTTTTTTTCTTTAGATTTATGCAAGCAGGATGGCAGTACTTTTAGATATTCGAATATAATATCAATTTACATTATATGTGAGAGGTGTTCGCTGTTCTACGATAAGAGTAAGTATACTTATCAAGGAAGATAAATAGTTTCTCCTCTACCCTTAGACACCTTGGTGAGGTGTCCTATGTGCGGTATCTTTATGGTCACCATCTCCCCCACCTTAAGAGATAACCATGTCACATACTGGTTGTATAAGTGTTACAACTGTCTGCGGCCCATGTTTCATAGGATAACAGTAACTCAGTGTTGCAGTTTTGTTTCGTTCCACTATGGAAGTTGAATATTCTTCGTAGGTCTAGTTGACTAACTGGAAGTTAGGACTTCACTCAACATAACTGATGAAAGTATATTGAATAGTGACCTGATTTAACTTGCTTGATTTGGTACACTCTTAGATGCGAGTTGTTAAACAATGCTATCATATTTTTAGGAAAACAGTATGTCTTGGATCATTAATAATAATAGAGAGTTAGTAATGTAATATGCCAATTTACTGTATTAGCCATATCAATAAAGTAACTATCTGCTGGGCCAGAATTTTGAAGTGAAGATTAGTTTGGGGTAGAATAATTGACTGTCTATCATGTTTGTATGAGCAGCAACTGGTGTCCTGGTGCGCATTTTAAGAGATTGAAATATAATGAATGTCAATTCATATTAACTTGCCCTTATAGAAAGCCGTAATTAAGCAGAATCTTAGAGTTATATCTAACTATTTAGTTAATGTAATCAACTCCATTCTTGTAGCCTTTCCACTCATGACAGACGCTTCTCGACCTGCATCCTCTCGCAAATTCACATCCTCCGAAGAATTGCAAGCAGGGCTTACCTCTGACAGAGCACAACATATCTGCTCCCTTCATCATTGCAGATCGTGTTTCGGTAATACCCCCCCAAAAATACCTTAGCAGCCGCTTACCTTATAACATCATTTCGCGAGACGTCTTCTCAGCTGTCTCCACTGGTCGGCATGTTCGTATAGTCAACCTGTTGACCGTTTGGGTACCGTGACACAAATAATACTAGTTTTTATTCTCTGTGCCTGCTTGATGCATCGAACGAGGTAAAACTAAACACAAGGTGCTGAATGAATAGTTAAAACAAAATTATACCTGAATTACAAAATAATTTATCACAGCATATTCTATATATGTGATATAAATAAAATACATAAGAACTATAACTTTATGGTGCTCAAACATTGGGCGAAAATGTTTTTGCAACATTTGTTGGTGTAGATATGTTTATTATGAAATGGAGTCCTAAATAACTAAAATTACCTTAAAAATTACATATTTTATTATTTATGTGTGCATGTTTAGGCTTTTTTTTATATATTAATAAATATAAGAAGTCATTATGCTACCTTTGTAGAATTTCACAGAAAATATAATACAATAAATAGAAAATCTACAGAAATAAAAAATGTATTATAGAATAATTACAGTATTCGCCAGTAAACTTTATACAAAGAGTAATTATAGTAATAAGCTATTATTCTTTAGGATTCCTATCTGAATTAATGAGAAAATATTACACTTACAAGGATTATGCCAAAACAAAAACCATATTTTAAACAGGCCGTATGGCGAACTAAAACCACACAATTTACGTATTTTAATTGAAGAATATTTATTGCTAACACTTTAAGGAGATGTATCCAGCCAGTGTTTTATAATTTTTAAAGGCATATTTGTATTAAAATTCATATGCTACGTAAGCAGTAAACTATAAGCTAGCGCCGGATGGGTGTTTCATGCAGGATTACAAAACCGAGTCGACTTATCGGTGTCAGGCTCGAGTGGGTCATTCGGCAATACTTGTTGCTTACATAGCAACGCAATGTTTACCAGCAGTGATGAAACCAATACAGTAGTTTTGGAGCCACTTTTCTATAATGTTATAGAAACTCAGCAATTAACTCCCTACTGGAATAATAGAAATAGAAGAGGTCAGGTGGCAGCAACGCGACCACGCAATACAGAAGGTATTTGGGACATTGACTCTCTCGTGATTTTGTGATGTATAATATATATAGGAGCTTCCTAGTGCCGGTGACAATCTCTTGATTTGAGAAGGCCATATGGTGTAAGAGATGACTGTGTTGAAGTGTCATGTAGAAATATCGTCAATATTAACCAGCATTTACTCTGCGAACAGTCGTGTACTTTCAATACTTTATTTTCTGAGTCCAGACCGGTAACAGTGATGGCTTCGGTGCCATACAAGCAAGCGACATTAAAAAGTTGTGTCAGGTGTGGGGTGTGTCAGCAACATAAAGTTTTTTAGGCCAGAAACAGTTTTGCATGCCAGCAACTGTAAGTAGCTGGCGGTGGAAAGAATCCCTGCAGGGTCTTTCGGCAGTAATTGAGTCAGCAGGAGCAGTCAGCAATAGTTAGCGAGAAGTGGCAGCATTCCAAGAGTGAACAATGCTGGTGATCGACAAAATAGGCGAGTTCACTCCGTAGAGACTCTTGATTAGCTCGTTTCGCAGAAAAGAGGAGACTGTGAGCCCTACCCCGAAGAGACTCAAGCATCACGACTTCGTCTACGTGGATCGGCAGTAGAGGTCTGCCATCCAGCAAAACAACCAAAGGGGAAAATTCCGACGTCCAATAATGAGTTGATAAAAATAAAATAAGGATGAGTCACACTCAAATCCTTTTCCTTGTGTGTGGGCTGTATTGTGGCACCCAAGTTGTATATAAAAGTTTGTTGTTTTGTTGTTAACTGTAAGATATTAAAATGAGTACAGAATCAGGGTAATTTGCCAATCGTGTGTTTTGCAGTATCTCAGAAGCTACTCTAAAGTTTTTTTAGAGCCTTTCATTGGGGATAAAAGAAAGTCCAAAGAGTTCATAGAAAATATGGGGGTGGCGCACGAACTCATGGACCCACATGAACACTAAATGATTTTAAAATTTATAAAGCCAAAATCGCAGATGACGAAAAGGCAAAACTGCTGGCTCGTACAACAGGTAATACCTGTGAGGGTGTTCACGAAATCACTACATAGTATAAAAAAGTCCCTGGCGCGTGTCTGTTTGTTTGTATGACTGCGCTAAACTCGAGAACCACTGAATGGATTTGGATACGGTATTTACCGTTATGATCTGCATTTATCGGGGAAGAATTGTGTGTATTATAAATTGAGCTAGCACTTATAGGAGAATAGCATTAACGTTATTAGTGAACCAAGTCGGGAAAAAAAAGGTTTGCCGCCAGCATGCTCTCATAAAATACGCTGCCTAATCCTTTAGAGATATAACAAAAGCATATACGAAAGAATTGTGTAAAATTAAATGATATACAAAAATTTATGTAGTAGCATACATCTATTTTTAATAGATAAGCAGTAATAAGCGTATTTACAATTTAAATTATGCATTAAAAACAAACGTAACATTCACGGTCTTTTCTAACCATAAGGACCTTAAACTTTATCAAAATAAATAAATTCATAATTACAACTGTTTAATGTATTTAACAAATGTCCTTTACAGCATACAATTATCGCCAATCACTACATAGTACACTGAAGAGCCAAAAAAAAAAAACTGGTATAGGCGTGCGTATACAAATAACAGAGGTATGGAACCAATCAGAGTAACGTGATGCGGTCGGCAGCTAGATCGGTTACTGCTGCTACAATGGCAGGTTATCAAGACTTAAGTGAGCTTGAACGTGATGTTATAGTCATCGCACGAATGATGGGACATAGCATCTCCGAGGTAGTGATAACATTTGGATGTTCGCGTACGATCATTTCACGAGTGTGCCGTGAATATCGGGAATCCGGTAAAACATCACATATTCGACATCGCTGCGGCCGGAAAAAGATCGCGAACGAACGGGACAAACTATGACTGACGAGAATCATTAAACGTGACAGACGTGCAACCCTTTCTCAAATTGGCGCAGATTGGATTTTTGTACTGCCCTGCAGGATTAATGGTGTGAATTGCCTCCTGCATACCTTCACACATTAGTCGAGTCCATGCCACGTCGTCTTGTGGCACTTCTGCGTGCTCGGGGGCCCTACACGATATTAGGCAGGTGTACCAGTTTTTTTGGCTCTTCAGTGTATAAAAGGAAATCCCTGGCGCGCATATGTCTGTCTGTATGACTGCGCTAATCTCGTGAACCACTGAACGGATTTTGATGCGGTGGTTCAAAGAAAGAGCTATATTATCGCCTACCAATGAACAAGTAAAAAAAAATTAATGAATTAGTGCTCGCAAAATTCAATAAGCAAACACAAGTCTATTACTCAGTAGATACTGTACTCGACAGTGAATAAGCTGTGAACTATCCCACAGAATTTCTTAATTCATTGAATCCTTCTGGCATGCCACCACACAAACTGATTTTAAAAGTTGAAGCTACCATAATTGAATTGCGAAATATAAATCCACCGAAATTATGGAACGAGACTCGATTACAAATAAAAAGTTTAAAAAGTTATCCCATTGAAGGTAATATTCTAACTGGCTGCGGTACTGGAGAAACTGTTTTAATACCAAGAAGACCAATGATTCCCTCGGATTTGCCTTGTAATTTTAAAAGAGTCCAATTTCCAATAATAATTTGTTTTGGTATGACCATAAATAAGGCACATGGTCAAACACTTTATGTAGCTGGAGTGTATTTGATTGGAGCATGTTTTTCACACGGACAACTATACGTAGCCCTTTCTTGTGTCACGTCAAACAGAAAACTTTTTGTGCTGGTGGTCGGAGGCAAAACGATTAATGTTGTATACAAAGAAATTTTCTAAACCACTATCATATAATNGTGGTCGGAGGCAAAACGATTAATGTTGTATACAAAGAAATTTTCTAAACCACTATCATATAATATTGTTATATTATAGACGTATGAATGTGGATAAAGCGAAGGAGGTAGGTATGTCAACATCGTGATAAATGGATTTCCATAATCTCTGCCCACCCCTCTGAGAGACAGGCGTGAAGTGTATGTACGTATGTTATACATTTATGTATGTAGTTTACTAATTTACTATCATATAATATTCTAACTGTCTTTTCCCAATTTATTTATTAGTGTATCGCTGTAAAAACCGAATTGTACCCGGGCGAAGCCGGGCCAGGTTCGCTATTATTAGAATATAAAACTACTCGGTCAAGCGAACTCTAGATTGTTAAGCGTGGAAAATGTTCAGCGAGAGACAAAGCAAAATGGAAGGCGTGGCAAGCTTGGCCAGAAGTATTCACATAATGCAAACTGTTTTAAAAGAGGCTTCTTTAAGGGTTGTATGGAGAGAGGAAGCGGAAGGGGCACAAGCTCTAGTAATTCACCTCTCGAAATCTTACTTCGTACAAGGACTCTCGGACGAGAGAATACAGTTGATAGTGCATAGTAAAGTCGTCAGTTTTGGGAGCTTAGGCAATGTGTTTGTAACAGTGTTGGAGGCCAAGAGTACTTTAATATCGCAACGCAATAAGCTGCGGTCAGATGCGCGTGATAAACCCGCGGTGAGCAATACTAAGGCAAACACATCCGCAGCAGAGCGACGATGTACAGTATTCCATAGAAAAGGTCGCACAGATGTGCAGTGTTATTCACGATCTGACATAATGGCAAGACTAAAGGAGACACACATAAATAAAAAAATTATCTGTTTCAGATGCGGAAGTCAAGGTCACACAAAGAGGTTTGTAGGTTAAAAGTGCCTCATTAGAAACGAGAACAATAAAGGGTGATAGTACTGAGGTAAGGCCCCGTAATTTAGGATGTTTACAAGGCGAAAATTTGCCACTGGAAAACTAGGAACTAGGACTGACCAAAAAACAGAACGTTTCAGTATAGTGAATATGAAACTTGTGAAAAGAGAAATAAAAGTAACACTGAGTTTCGTGTCTCTCCACAGTAAAGACTTAACTGAACAGACAGGAATAGTCTTAATAGATACAGTTTACGAGATGAGTATTATAATGGAGCAATGTCTTAATGAAACGACCAACCAAATCATTATGAGTGATGAAATAATAAGCCCACAATAAGCTTCGAAGAATTTGAGCACGAGGGGAACGATAAATATTCCTTTAAATTTCGGGCACGAATATATAACACACAGATTTCATGTGGTTAGGCATTCGCAATTTGTGGGTTTAATAGAACGAGAGTTCCTGTATCAGTGCCAAGCAGTTACTAATTTTCAAAAGACAAATCTTGTATTGCCCGAACTACAGGCGACTGTCCCTATGGAAAGTAAATTTTTAAAGGAGGAAATGTTGGAAATATCTATACAAGAGCACACTGAGTTCATGATACAAGCTAGAACTAACTGTTTGGGAGTAGGCATAGTTAACAAAAGTGAAATTCCCTAGANCACACTGAGTTCATGATACAAGCTAGAACTAACTGTTTGGGAGTAGGCATAGTTAACAAAAGTGAAATTCCCTAGAGGGTATATTTAGGTAATTGTTTGACAGAAGGAAAGGAACATAATTGCTTATGCGGTGCTATTAACACAAACGAAAGCAAAACAAATGTGCCAGTAAAAACAGTGAGTTTGGAAATACTAGATGAGGTATGGGAATTAAATACTCCTGCCGAATCCCCACAATCTTAAGATCGGTTAAAAAAAACCAAGGTCAGGTCTTATATTTGACCATTTGAACGAATATCTTTCGCGGAATTAATGAAGTGCACAAAGAAAAATTGCTTACGCAGGAACAGGAAATTCTTCGGGAAAACAAAATAGCACCCAGCAAAAATCCGTGAAATGCACCCATTCTAGTTATACCGAAAAAGAAAGATGCCTCAAGTAAAAATATGTCGTGAAGTTGTAGACTATAGAGCTCTTAATGAGAAATAAATAGCTACAGCCTTTCCAATCCTTAATATAGAGGACATGTTTGACCAATTAAGACAGGCTAAATATCTGTCCACTTTAGATTTGACATGCAGATATTTACAAATATCGTCAAAAAGGGCATATTGAGAAAAAACGGAATTTAATACTCCTAATAGTACATTTAGAGTATAATCGAATGATATTTGGTTTAAAAGAGGTGCCTGCCACATTCCACATGCTAATTAATACAGTCTTGGCAGGTCTAGAAGTTATTAAATACATGGTATAATTTGACGATATAATTATGAATGGAAAAAGTTCACATTACATAATGAGTCGCTGGTAGAGATTTCCTGAAGATTAAGAGAACACACAAAGCAAGGATGTCATAAAGATGGATCCCAAAAAGGTCACAAAAATGAGAGATTACCCAAGACCAGAAACAACATAGCAGTTAAAAGCCTTTCTAGGACTTACCGGGTACTAAAGCATGTTTATTCCGAATTTATGAATTAATAAGTGATAAAAGAAAGTATGTGTGAGAGAATGGCCAGGAATCAGCATTTAGAATGCTGACACAGATGTTAACAAAAGAGTCAATTTTCAGATTTCCAGACTTTAACGAGACCTTTTTACTCACCACAAATGCGAGTCAGTTAGAGCTTGTAGTGGTCGTTTTACAAGGCCAAATAGGTACTGTTAAGCCGATTTCTGATCCCAGTCGCATCCTTAGTAAGGCAGAAAAGAATTATTCTACGACAGAACGTGAGTTATAAGGTATCGTTTGGGCAGTAAAATATTTCCGCCCATACTTTCTGGAAAGATATTTCAAAACAATTACAGACCATAAGCCCCTCAAGTTTATATTTAGGGTGAAGGATCCCACTTCTATTTTGGTTAAATGGTGACTTAAGCAAGAAGAATATAATTATGAAATAATTTATAGATAGGCAAAGTCCATTTCGTGTGCTTATGCTCTCAGTATAGTGTGTGATACAATAGAAGGAGATACTTCAGTAAAGCTATGAACAAAATATGTAGAAGTATCAAGCAGTATTATGAGTGGCCGGGTATGAAAAAATATCGATGATTATGTTAGACAAGCAGTATTATGAGTGGCCAGTTATGAAAAAATATCGATGATTATGTTAGAAAAATAGCTAAGTTTCAAAAAAATAAACTCACACGACCAAGGGTAAAAATACCCATGGAAATAAGGCATACCTGATATAGTATTTGAGAAATATGCTATGGATTTAGAAGGTTATTTCCTTAAACAGAGCAGGGTAATAAATATTTACTTATTTACTAGGACAACCTGTCCAAATACTTGATACCGAACCCAATTCTAAGACAAGTTGCAAAAACCGTAGTGTGTGGATTTGGGGAGCATGTAATACTGTCGTATGATATTCCCCAAGTAATACTGATCAGGGAACTAATTTCGTAAGTAACTTAATGAAAGTAAATTGTAGATTATTACAAATAAAGAAAGTACAAACTATTAGCTACCATCCCGAGTCTAATTTTATAGAAAGGTCACATCGTACTATAGTGGAGTATTTACGAGATTACTTACATAAAGAACAGGGGAATGGTCATAACTAGATAAGATATGCAACATGTGTTTTAATACTACACCACATAGCACAACCGGGTACGGAACACACTAACTCATGTTTGGGAGGAAACCGAACATTTCGCGGGTCGTNTCCCCAAGTAATACTGATCAGGGAACTAATTTCGTAAGTAACTTAATGAAAGTAAATTGTAGATTATTACAAATAACGAAAGTACAAACTATGAGCTACCATCCCGAGTCTAATTTTATAGAAAGGTCACATCGTACTATAGTGGAGTATTTACGAGATTACTTACATAAAGAACAGGGGAATGGTCATAACTAGATAAGATATGCAACATGTGTTTTAATAGTACACCACATAGCACAACCGGGTACGGAACACACTAACTCATGTTTGGGAGGAAACCGAACATTTCGCGGGTCGTNCTACACCACATAGCACAACCGGGTACGGAACACACTAACTCATGTTTGGGAGGAAACCGAACATTTCGCGGGTCGTACAGTGACCAGCCGTAGGCAGAAACTATGAATATCACGATTACGTCAGGTATATATAAAGATCATTACAAAAACTGAATTAAGAAGCTATAAAATGACTCGTACAGTCGAAAGAGAAAAGTATGATACGATAAGATATAAGAATATACTAGTTCAAGTTTTCCATAGGTGACAAAGTTCTCCTGCATTATGAAACTGTTAGAAGAGGCCGGTCAAAGATATTAGCTAGCCAATGGTTAAAGCCTTAACTAATTGTTAAAAAAGATGGGGTCCCTTGGACTCATAAAAGAAGAAGGGAAAACTGATAAAAGTACATGAAAACAAATTGAAACCCTTCTTTTGAGTAAACAAAGAACGACTGTATGTTTTAAGGACTCTACAAATTATGGATGATCGTTCTACTATGACTCCTCACGTCGGTCACCATCCTTGATGTGAAAGTGGAAAAAATAATTCCGTCTCCAGGATTGTATTATCATAATGAAAAGAGACCATACAATTATACAACACTGAATGGAAAATTGTAACCTATGTCAATTTATCTCAATTAAATAACAATTATGAAATGGTTGTAAGGTAAAGTGAGGCAACTGGAAAGATTTGTAATTATATAATAAATGCAGTAAACAAGACAAATTGTTCAGCTATATTTAAGGTATACACAGATAATTTAAAATAATGTAAATAAGAGTAGGAGCATCATATATGACTTTCCCTATCTGGCAGGCACTTCTCTGTGAAATCAAACATGTAATTTTTACTTGACAAGGGCGAAAGTTAGATCATTTTACAAATCCATTTTTGTTGCTAATTTTGCAGGCATTTCATAATATCTAGTCAAAAAAATAGAATTTTTTTCCTTTAACACCCTTTATTTTAATAATTAATGGTGGCAACACTCCCTTTTAACATGGTGGTTGTGGATTACATATACACGAAATTCAGTTTATTAATTATTACAGTTCAAAATATTAATAACCATTACTTTGTTTCTATCCTGGAAACAGTTTCCTAAATATGAAAATTAATTATAATTTTTCTCAAACTTAGGAAGCAATGCTCTTGCCATTTGACCTGGGCCATGGGTTGCTTATCTCAATTGTTTTCTCAGGAATAATTTATCAAAATTTGTCTATATGTTTTAGATACGCATTGTTCTTGCCATGAAAAGAAGCCCCCCAAAATGGCTTTTGGGGGCTTCTTTTATGCACATGTGAGGCTTATACTTTTGTTAATANCCATGAAAAGAAGCCCCCCAAAATGGCTTTTGGGGGCTTCTTTTATGCACATGTGAGGCTTATACTTTTGTTAATAGAAAAACGAGAAATTTTAAAGGAAAACTGAAATTTTGAGGGAAAAAAGTAATTTTTGGGTAAAGTATTTAATTTATGAATTGATTTTCTGTATAAAACAAGTGATTTTGCCAATAAAATGGCCGCTCGTCGACCAGAATGACAGAGCATGAACATTTATACTGCTATAATCTACTGTGCCAAAGACCGAAGAAACTCGTCGTTTCCTTCCATAACCTGAACCATAACGAGAATTTCATCATCAGGCAGCTGGGATACAATACAAAAGAAATCTTAATCATTCCACACACGAGCCAGAAAATTATAAAATTGTCGAAGCAGCTGGGAGACAGATTTTCGGTGCAGTTTGTCGATATATTCAGATTCATGGCCCACAGTCTGGCATCCCTGACTGAGTTCCTGCCGCCTTCAAAATTTAAGAACTCTAAGAAGTTATTTGGGCATAACAAAATGTCACTTGTCACACACAAAGGCATGTTTCCATACAATTTCATCGACATCTGGGAGTAGTTGGAAGAGCTACAACTGTCCCCGTACGAAGCATTCCACAACCGACTGACTGGCACCTACATCACTGCCGAAGATAACACTCATGCCCAGACATTATGGGAAACACTCAACTGTGCGACCTAGAAAAGTAATAAGAATTGTAACTGAAGACAGATGTGCTCTAACTGGCCGATGTCTTTGAAAATTTCAGGGGTTTGTGTATTTCCTCATAAAAGCTAGACTGTGCTCACTGCATCAGTGCTCCGGGGTTTATTTTCGACGCAATGCTTCCTATGATTGGTGTTAATCAGGAACTACTCACCGATTACGACATGCATATGTTTATTGAAGAAGGTATCCATGGTGGTGTGGCACAATGTGTCAAATGGCATGCTGTGGCAAACATATATGCATCGGAAACATATGAACCCAGCAAGTCTTCCATCTTCCTGCAGCACCTGTATATGAATAATCTTTGTGGGTGGGCATTGTTGCTACTGCATCAAGTACGCAACTTCAGGTGAATTGGTACAGACTTTGATGTCATGAGCATGACTTATGATGGCAACACTGGGTACATCCTATAGGTGGATATCCAGTACCCCGCAGCCCTCCATGAAGAACACAAAAAACAACTGTTCCTTCCTGTCAACCAGTGTACCCTTAGCTCCAAGCATCCAAATCTTATGACGAATCTCGAAGACAAAAAAAACTATATTGTCCACTACTGCAAACTTAAACAGTTGCTATGTCACAAATTGCAACTCGTAGAAATGTATAGTGTACTAGAATTCGAGCAAAGAAGCATGGCTGAAGCACTATATTCCATTGGAGAGTTGTGGCATGTAAGTGGAAAAGGCTGTAAGTGCCAAAACATAAAAAAAGTGTTTTTTGATCGGAAATCGGTGTATGTGCCATCGCCAATGTTTTAGGAACCGTTCCAAATGCCTGTGTCGAACGGTTTAGTTTCTGGAGCTGTTGATAGATAGCGCAAGCGTTGGAACTATCACACCGTTTTCAATCAAAACGCTGTAAGTGCCAGCCGCCATTTCCACACAATGGGCGACTACCGCGTATTAGTCAGTACGAGTGCGGCGGGTACATATAGGTTGTGCATTCTCTCTCACCTTTCGTATCGTTGTGGGTATTTCATTGTTGTCGTGAGTTAAAATTAATGACCAAGACTATTCTCCAACCACTTCCGAGCCAACACCAACCAAAATTAAACTGCAATGTAGTCGGAAAGCTGCACGAGAGAGTGGTCATCCGTATATAAACTCTTCAGGGAATCCTCGTCCTGCGAANGTCATCCGTATATAAACTCTTCAGGGAATCCTCGTCCTGCGAAACACTTGCTAAGGGAATAGATACGTTGTAAGTGTACTAATGACTGTAATAAACTTTCCCAGGAACAAAAAGAGAAGCTTTTCATGCAGTTTTACCGCTTTAACGAAAATGAACAGGGTACATATATTTCGGACCGCATTCAAGTGTATGAAATAAATCGCAGAAGGCATGGAACATATACTGANATTCTCCAACCACTTCCGAGCCAACACCAACCAAAATTAAACTGCAATGTAGTCGGAAAGCTGCACGAGAGAGTGGACATCCGTATATAAACTCTTCAGGGAATCCTCGTCCTGCGAAACACTTGCTAAGGGAATAGATACGTTGTAAGTGTACTAATGACTGTAATAAACTTTCCCAGGAACAAAAAGAGAAGCTTTTCATGCAGTTTTACCGCTTTAACGAAAGNCTTGCTAAGGGAATAGATACGTTGTAAGTGTACTAATGACTGTAATAAACTTTCCCAGGAACAAAAAGAGAAGCTTTTCATGCAGTTTTACCGCTTTAACGAAAGTGAACAGGGTACATATATTTCGGACCGCATTCAAGTGTATGAAATAAATCGCAGAAGGCATGGAACATATACTGACTCTGCTGATAGCAGATGCCAAGTTACTTTTTCGTACATTGTTCCTGCTGGTAATGGCGAAAATATTGAAGTGTGTGCTAACACATTTAAAACAATTTTCGCAATTTCACATCGTAAAATGCAAACTTTGCAAACAAAGAAGAAAACCGGCGATTTTGTTTACAAAGACGGTCGTGGTAAACACCCTAATTCAAATTAAAAGAAGAAGTTTACAGGAAACGATCGAAATTTAGTTCGGAACCACATTACCAGTTTTCCAAGACATGAAAGTCATTATAGTCGTAAGAAGAGGAGTAGTGAGTTTTTAAGCCCCGACCTCAACCTCAACAGAATGTATCTACTGATCAAAGACAAATACCCCACATGCGGTATTTATCATCGCTACTGCACTGCAGTGTTCAAAAGACTTCATTAAGCTCAGATTTGGAGCCCTTGCAATTGACTCGTGTAAAATTTGTGACCACCTTCACACTGCTGCAAGTAACGCCATTCTTCGTACGGATAAAGAAAACACCCGATCGGCGTTGGAACTCCACCAAACAACTGCTGAGAAATCCCAGTCGATATTATAAAGCGATCTAAACTCTTCACAGATGCCATCAGGAACATTTTCAACCGTGTGTATGGATCTTCAGCAAGTTATGTTCATACCAATGTTAACTCATAGCTCAATGTTCTATGCTAGGCAGCTTTCCACGTATAACTAATGCATTCATATGGGAGACACCAGCAGCAGTGTCATGTGTATGTAGCATGAGGGAGTGGGTGGAAGAGGAGGCAACGAGATTGCCTCCTGTTTCTACAAAGTGGCTCGTTCTGGTCGTTTCACAAAGAAACATCTTGTTATGCGGTGTGACAATTGCACTGCACAGAATAAGAATAGGATGCTTTTGATGGCCCTTATTTATCTGGCAGCAAAACAATGTAATGATTCTATTGATATAAAATGCTTGGTTAGTGGTCATAGTTTTAATGCATGTGATCGCGACTTCGGAGTCATCGAAAAAAGGAGATGACAATGCAAGGCAATGGTTCCTCAACAGCTGGAAGATGTGGTACAGACAGCCCACATTAACAATCATTTTATTGTTCAAACTATGACCAGAGACGATTTCATAGATTTCGCATGTGTGGCTAAACATTTAATTGACACAAGCAAGCTACATATAAGCAAAGCATTTTGGATTCGCATAGTCAAGAATACGCCACATGAAGTCCTCACAGAATCTTCACTAGATGCTGATATTGACGATCCCCAAGCGTGGACAAAAACCAACGTCTTAAAAAAACATGCTAAGTTGTCCAGTCTTCCATCCCATCGAAATTTACCACAGGTCAAGTACGTATGCAAGATCTCAAGTGAAAAAAAAATCATCTACAAATGCTCGATTTTTTAGAGACTGAACATCGCATGTTTTACGAAGATCTTCTAGGTGTAGCACATGCAGATAATGTTGGTGAATGATATTTTTATGATGTTTTTTGTGTTTGATTAAATTACATGTTGATGTTTTACATTTGAATGAAATTACATTTTAATGTTTTAATATTTTTTTTAATTGTGGAAAATAAATATTAACTTTACCTGTGGATAAAAAAAATTATATTTGAATTTAATTTTGAATACAATGTTTAAATAAAACAATAATAACAGCAATTTGCAGAACGCACCTAATAATTATTTAATATTGCGTACGTTATTATTTACATTTGGCAAAATGATGTGTGGCACTTTCAATGTCCCATAGCTTATCATAAGGCACATACAGCATTTCCCAGGTTTGGCACATTCATCATGATCATCAGTTAGCATGACACTTACCAAGTTCTGAGGGTTGCTCAGAGGGTACATTCAATGTTTCCCAAGTAAAAGTCATAAAAGTGACATAAAATGTAATAAATAGGTAATTTGGGTTAGCAATATTTATTCGTAGCAACATTTTTTATATCTGTGAATTTTTTCAGATTTTTAGAGCTATTATTGAAACCAGCCAACAGTTTTTTTTGTGGTTTTCTCGAAATCAGTTTTCAGGCACTTACAGCCTTTTCCATTTACATGCCACAGTTAATTATGAGAGTCGTTCGGTCGATGGCCAAAGGGGGCCTGGATGCCTCCATCAGTTTGTTGATGATGATGTCACGTATTTACTGTTACACTATTTATACCTCATGACGAGACTGTAGGCCATCTCTTATGCCTGAAATATACTAGGAAATTGCAGGAGGTACCACAAAGGGTGTGGTAAACTATGTGTCCAAGAGGACAATAACTATACACAAGTTGAACTTTGTAAATAGGTTTATTCACCGTACTTGACTACATGTGAATAATGCAAGAAAATGGACCCAGCAGTTACAGCCTTCCGGTGACCTTAGCATGAAATAAACATGGTATTATGCTGATATGTGATAGCATCAAGCTCTCTCGTGAGAGTGTGGGTGGCTCTCCCCGCGGTACTTAAAAGAATGATAACGAATGTTCCATTTAATTAATGTAAATATTGCAGTGAAATGATTGCAGCCTAAATGACGGCACCAAGGGGGCTCGCAGAGCGGGCTACCAACACCACCGGTCTGGTCCGAGTGCCTGAGATGAGATGGACGAGGGACCTCGGTTTCCGTCACGAGTGACGAGAACCGAAGTCAAATGGTGAATGATAAAACATAACAGTAACACATTGGTGACGCCCCTATTTATTAACAAATGTCTGTTAAAATTGAAGTTGTGAAGTTGACGGAGAGTGTCACTGCAATAAACGACATGTTACAAGGATGGATGCCTTTATAGGCAATCTCCCTTTTTGAAAATATAATTGATATTTTATAAATACACATTATATACATTATTACATTTCTTATTAAATGTGTTTGCATTTCACTTCCCATGACGTGTTGGAATTTCACTGGCTAGTGTTGCCAGGTGGCTGTCTCCTGACGGATTGGACGAGTTCCCCTAAGCAAAGGGGTGTGGAGTGCCAAGCTTAATTGCTCTTAATACAGTACAAAACACACCTGACTTTAGCTGTGAATGCGGTGACGGAGTTTAATGTGTTTGTAAAAATTATGCACACTACTGGTGAAATTTTGGAGCACTTATCACTTCAGCTTCGGCCTACAAGCCAGTTTGATGCCACTTAATGGTGGGTCACATTGTATGTCGTAGCACGAGCGGCTACGGCGCAACGACCTTTGGTCAGTGCCCCCAACAGCTGTGGCTTTGGGTAAACACTGTTTCGTATCGCCTACCCATTTATTAAAAGAGTTACCACTTGTAATAAATGAGTAGGGCGGTTTCTTGAGTCATGTAATCCTTGTCGGCAAGAAGGTGCAAGTTCCATTCTTGTCGACCTGCACTACGCATCTTGGCCTGATGTGGTTGGTGCGGCCCAGTGTAGCTGGTGTAATTGTTGTGACTGTGGTGGTCAGAGTGGGCACAAGGAGATTGTTGATGTTTGGTTCATATCAGTGAGATTGCCTATAAAGGCCTCCATCATAATAACATTTACTTTATTGCAGTGACATTACCCGTCAACTTCACATCAACCTGAGCCTGCATTTGTTAATCAATGGGGGTGTCCACAATGTTTCATTTCATTTATATAATTTTTCGCCAGCGTAATATTGCCCTGTAATGCTTATGTCATATTTTAAAATTCGGTGTTTGACATCGTTTCATGTGTCCTGCCATGAAAGCTGACGTCATTCGCCCAGTTCGCTTCAGCACACGAGCCAGACTTGAAGCATGGTCATCTGCTCTGCGAGCCACCTCGGTAATATTATTTAAACTGATATCACTTCATTGCAATAGTAACTTAATTAACTGGAACATTTGATTTCCTTTATTACCTTTAAATACCAAAGGTAGAACAACCTGCACTCTCACCAGAGAACTTAATGCCGCTGCGTATTCGCATAACCACCATGCTGACTTAGATCATTTTCACGCTAAGGGCACTGGTAGGCTCTAAGTGCTGGGTCCATTTTTTTTAATATTCACATGTACACTTCTCGAACACTAAACAGTTTTACAAAATTCAGTGAGTGTTGATACATTGTCTTCCAGGACACATAGGGTGCTACAATCCTTATAATACCACCCACAATTTTTCNAGTTTTACAAAATTCAGTGAGTGTTGCTACATTGTCTTCCAGGACACATAGGGTGCTACAATCCTTATAATACCACCAACAATTTTTTAATATATTTCAGATGTACGAGATGGCCTATAGTCTCTTCGTAAGGTCAACATGTAAGTAGTTGACTTGAATCACGCGTCCACGAACTCCTTATGCCCACTCTGACCGCTGCAGTCACATCAACCACACCAGCTACACCAGGCTGCACCAAGCACAACAGGCCAGAAGTGTGTAGTGCAGGTCAACAAGAACGAAACTTGCACCTTCTTACCGACAAGGATTGTGTAACTCAAGAAACCACCCTACTCATTTATTACAAGAGGTAACTCTTTTAATAAATAAGTAGGCAATCCAAAATTATGATTACCACAAAGCCACAGTCGTTGGGCGCACAGGCAATTGGTCGTTACGTCGTAGCAACTCGAGCCACGACATATGATGTGACACACCACCAAGTGGCTTCGAACTGGCCTGTAGGCCGAAGCTGAAGTGCTAAATGTCCCAAACTGTAACCAGTAGTGCACAGCATTTTTCCAAACACACCAAACAACGCCATTTCATTCAAGCTACAGTGAGGGGTGTTTTATTGTATTAAGAACAATCGAGCATTGCAACCCACACCCCTTTGCCCAGGTGGACTCGTCCATCCCTTCAGAATACAGCCACCTGGCAATGCCGTAGCCAATGTAATTGTGAAGTGAGATGCGAACACTTTTATGAGAATATGTAANGAATACAGCCACCTGGCAATGCCGTAGCCAATGTAATTGTGAAGTGAGATGCGAACACTTTTATGAGAATATGTAATAACTTATTTAAGATGTGTTTATATAAGAGTAATTACATTTTTCAAAAATGGAGATTGCCTTTAAAGGCCTCCAACATTATAACAAATCATTTAGTGTGGTGACATCCCCATCAACTTTAACAACTTAAACATTAACAGACATTTGTTAATAAATGGGGATGTCACCAATGAGTTTAATTTATTTCATACAATGTTTCATCATTATAATCACATCACAGAGTGTTCATGTAATGTTTCATTGTTTGCCATTTGACTTCGGTTTTCGCCACTCGTGACGAAAGCAGATGCCATCCGGCCCAGTTCGTCTCAGCACCCGGACAAGACCGGAGACGTTGGTCGCCCGGTCCGTGAGCCCCCTCAGTACCCACATATAGACTGCATTATTTTATTGCAATAGTAATATATTAGTCACCGGAACTTTGTATTTTCTGTAATGAACTGAGGGGAGAGCCAACCGCCCTCTCACCGGAGAGTTTAACGCAATCGCATCTAAAATATAAGACCATGCATTTTTCACCGCTTAAGTGCTGGGTCCATTATCATGCATCATTCGCGCATTATTCACCTGTAGCAAGGACAGTGAATAAACCCCTCAACCAAGTGTAATCAGTGTCAATTTATTGTAGGGCATCCTTTATAGCATTGCCCTTATTTCGTTAGCATATTTCAGGCATACGAGACGGCCTACACAACCCTCATCATTAGCTCACCACTCAGTTATGGTGCCGAGCAATATAACATCCAACCAGCGCTGGTTAACCTCGCCGACATCATAACTCCCGCACTACAATTTCTGCAATCAAACATGGCGAGTGACACAATTTCCCACGCCCTACTGTGTTTCACCAGCTGAGAGCACGTGGTCACAAAGTAGTGGAAAGCAACACCAAACCACTGCAGCCATCCCAACCCTTGCGCCTGGACCAACCAGTGTTACCACTCCCTCGCGATTCCAGTCGCTACCCAACTTTGCAGGATCACCTACAGACGACTCATCTGCATTCCTCAGTGACTGTACAGAATTTCTGAAATGCTATGGATTATGTGTGGAGGAGTGGCCTAGCTGTGTTGGAGCGCAATTATCAAGAGAAGCATGTTCCTGGTCGTAATCTATCAATTGCTACGGTCTATAGTGGTAGGAGTCCCTCCATGCTTTCCAGTGCCACTTTGGAGGAGTGTTGACATCACTTCATGTGCAAAGCAAAATGGCATTAGAGGAGCAACAGCCAACAGAGAAACTAAACACATTTATCACCAGGAAAATACATCTTGTCTGACATTTCCATCCACACCTGCTTGAGCACGAAGTGCTCGAAGTGGTGGCAGACACAGTGCACCCAGAGTACCGTTCTGCATTGGTACCACAGATTAATAGTCGCCTCAATGAACCCATGCGTGCCACGATAATGTTGGAGCGAAATCCATGCCAGCCATGCTGCGAACGGGAAACGAGTGCGCACGATGGAGCCATGAGCAATGTAAGGAAAATTTTAAGAAACATGACATAGCAAGAAGCAGTGCTAAAACGCCTTCTTTCGGTCAACAATAGGACAAGAATTCCAGCACAGTAAACAGTATAGAAAAATTACCACTACAAGCGACAACAAAAACAGACAGTGCGTGAAACAAAAACATGAAGTAGTATAGAAGCCAACACTGCTGACTCCGTGCTATTATTGCGATGGTCAGGATTACCTTTGCCAGAGTGCATACCCTAACAATCCCCACCTCAAACAAACAAAGAACTTTGGGAGCAGCAATTCGGCAAATGGGAAGTAGGGGTAAAGAAGCTAGACGTTCCTGACAACCCAGTCCCGGACAATATTACCAACTTGACACCGCAACAAGCACTAATTAACCAGGTTAGTACCAGTCATACACAGTTCATCTGCATTTTAGTGCTTATTAATAGTCATCATTGACATGCATTAATAGACACTGCTGCATCACATAACTTCATACAGCCTAGTTTTATGCATACTACAGATATCACTCCAGCCACTCACGTAATTCGTATCGCCACAAATCAGCACACCAGCACCGCACTAGGTCAAACCACATATACAGTTCACATACATGATCAATAAACAAAAACCACAGCAGTTGTTACCCCGGACATTAGGGAAGATGCCATCCTAGGTGTACAGTGGCTTACTGAACAAAATACCATGGTTTAACCCATTTCATGTCACATCCATTTAGGCCTGAAGGAGCGATGCACAGTATATTACCTTAACCGGTGACCAGATGATACAGTACCAGCTGTTTCAATAGCGAACTTTAACAACAACATACCGCCCGAAAACAAGGCAGTTTTCAGCGGCTCCTTGATGAGCGCCGATACATGTTTGCAGCACACAACGCCCTTTGTCGAACCACACTCCGCCACACAGTTATTTACTGCACCAAGCACGAATTATTAAACAACAAATTCAATAAATGTTGAATGACGGTGTTATTGAACCAACAAACAGTGACTTCAATTCTACCATAACACTGGCAACTAAAAATTATGGAACATGGGAGGTTTTGTGTAGACTTTCGGCCTTAAGGTCATGTCATCACTTTACCTCAAGAGCGGCTATTGGCAAGTGCCCATTAAGCTCAAAGACAGCAGCAAGACAGCTTTCATGGCCCCTGATGGTAGGGGTTTTCAATTCTGCATCGTGCCGTTCGGTCTGAAGTTTTCACAGGCCACCTTACTGGCGATGATGGTCAGAGAGTGGGATGGCCTCATTGGCGAATTCACACTCGCCTACCTGGACGACATGGTGATATAGTCGCAAAGTTTGGGAGGAACACTCACACCACCTGTCACTTCTACTCAAAAGGTTGGTCGTCAATGGCATCACATGCGCAACTGCAAAATGCCACCTCGGAAAGACCAGCATCGTCTTCTTGGGGCATGTCGTCGACGAGGAAGGCAACAAATTCAACCTCGAACAACTG
Organism: Clitarchus hookeri; assembly: GCA_002778355.1. Taxonomy (NCBI): domain Eukaryota; kingdom Metazoa; phylum Arthropoda; class Insecta; order Phasmatodea; family Phasmatidae; genus Clitarchus; species Clitarchus hookeri. The sequence continues at coordinate 275,269 of NQII01000877.1, read as the reverse complement.
TGGCTGATTGACAAGTACCCACCACCACATATGCGCAAGCAGCTCCGAAAGTTCTTTGGCCTAATAAACTAGCTCTGGGATCATATCCAGGACTTTGCCGTCATCACCGCACCACTCACCAACCTGCTGTCAACCCAGCTGCAGTTTCAATGGAATGGCTTCACCGATGCTACCTTCCAGCAAATCAAGTTACATTTACGAGTGTGTCCGACCTTTGCTAGGTACGATGCCACAAAACACCTTTACTTGCAGACAGATACCAGCTAGCTAAGATGGACTCGCTGCAGTGCTCTAACAGAAGGTGACAATGGNAAGATGGACTCGCTGCAGTGCTCTAACAGAAGGTGACAATGGCGAATGTCATGTCATCGACTTTGCTAGTGCCAAGTTTGGACCAACGGAGAGGAGGTACAACATCGACGAACGTAAGTTCTAAGCAGTGGTATGGTCCATCAAGAAGTACCGCACATACTTNTACATTTACGAGTGTGTCCGACCTTTGCTAGGTACGATGCCACAAAACACCTTTACTTGCAGACAGATACCAGCTAGCTAAGATGGACTCGCTGCAGTGCTCTAACAGAAGGTGACAATGGCGAATGCCATGTCATCGACTTTGCTAGTGCCAAGTTTGGACCAATGGAGAGGAGGTACAACATCGACGAACGTAAGTTCTAAGCAGTGGTATGGTCCATCAAGAAGTACCGCACATACTTNCGGAGAGGAGGTACAACATCGACGAACGTAAGTTCTAAGCAGTGGTATGGTCCATCAAGAAGTACCGCACATACTTAAAGTACCAGTGCTTAATGTTTCGCACCGACAACCGCTGCTTAGTCTGGCTCCACACCATGCACGAGGCCCGCAGTAAGCCGACCTGGTGGGTCAGCATGTCCCAAACAGGAAAACCAGCTATCAGACGCACTCTCCAGGTCACCATACGCCGACGTCGTGGTGCAGGACGATGCAGAGTGGGTGGAGATTTTACCACCAACAATGCAGGAACCACTGAGTGAGGTAAGCTTTCACCAGATAAATGCCACCAACAATAACCTCACTGTACATGAGCTATACCATGATGTGGTGCAAGTACAGGTAGTTCGCACTCACTCGCGAGCAGAAAGACAGTTGCGCCAAGCAAGCTGTCGAGTGTTGGCATGCAATAGATGACTGTTTATAAACATGTTCACCTAGTAACCATTATGTGTGGAGGCTGTTTNTGAGACACGGATACGATAGCAATGTATCAGGACAGTCGGGGATGGAGCAAACAATTGGCAATGTGCGTAAACATTTATTTTTGCCCGGACTAACCAAGCACGCACGCTGTTACGCGCAACAGTATGTTAAGTGCAACCAATTCAAAGCACAGCGAGCTGATGGGGTACAAAACAACAGCCCCGAATGCCCACTAAACACTTCGAGACTGTGTCCCTCTACCTCATGGGGCCCTATCACAGGTCCTAGGGGGGAAGAGCTTTATCGTGGTGGTTACCGATAACTTCTCCAAGTGGTTCGAGGCATACCCCGTCAGTAGTGCACGAGCCACAAGTGATGCCAAGGTCCTGAAGACAGACTTCTTCCCCATGTGGGGATATCCACAGAACCTGCTTACCAATAATGGTATGCAATTCACCAGAATGAAGTGGCGCGAATTGTGTACCCGTTGGGGAGTGTGACACCAGAAGATGGCGAACTACCACCCACGTGCCAACCCTACGGAGTGCCGAAACCAGGAGCTAAAGACCCAGCTGCGGCTCCATGTGGGTGACCAGCACACCATCTGGACTGAACATCTGCCTGCCGTCCTCTTCACCCTTCGTCGGCGCATCAATGCAGCCACTGGCATTTCACCTATTGATGTCCTGCTGGGCCACAACCTCACACCTCCTGGTGAGTTTGACTGCCCATGGGCAGAATACAGTGTACAGTGGTGACCCAGTCGCCAATGACATCTGATGACACCAAGATATATGCACTCACCAACGAGGTTACATCGCGAGGTGACTGCATTGTGGTCGGCAACTATGACCCTATCAGCACGTCTACATCTGTGCGCACCTGCAGTTTGCAGCCTGCAGAGACTTCTGTGCGGGCTTTGCAGCGAAGTGGGGCTGGCCGCACGCGATTGAACGAACAATCAGACCCACCACCTACCTGGTCCGGCTTGACAAAAAGACTATCAAGATGTACCAGTATGAGCTGCGCCTAACACCAGGTTACTACGATGATGCCACACCAGGTTCCCAGGTACCCCATGACAGGGACCACGATGTTGAGGTCAGCCGACCACCCACGCAAGAAGTTGCATCAGCACCTCCCTCGGAGGAGCATCCACAAGGGCCCGCACGCCCAACAATGCCGGGCGTCCTGGCACTCCTCAGGGATTGTCGAGGTGGGAGCCCCATCACGGAGGGTGTGGTGCCATCCGGCATTGCCGTCCCAGCGTCAACACCATCCCAGGTGTACCACCAGCAAAAGCAAGAGGCATCACCATGGCCTGCCCACGTCACGACACCTGGCATCGTCGCGCCCACCTTGACAGGGGCATCAACCCCCCTCATCTCGCCCGCTTAAGGTGATGCCCTGGGACCTCCTAACATACTGTAGACAGTGCCAGAATGGCTTCCAGAGGTGTCCATCACTGGCAAGGGGGTGATGCACTGGGGCAGTGCCACAGCAGGAATGCCACTGCCAGCCAAGGAGTCACCACCAGGTGATCATCCCTCCTCTGTCTATGCCAGCTTGGGTCGCTATTATTTTGTGTTTTGTTTTTGCAAGCCTTCTGCAAAACATGATACAATTTCAATACATTGGCCAAAGAAAACAGAATTTCATATGTTTATGTCTCTACCATAATAATTTTTGTTTAAATAATAAATTTATAATTAAATCAGATATTCTGATTGGTTGGGAGTTCAGCCATACATATGTAGAAGTTGACGTGAGCTAAGCGTTCACGAGCTCCTTTGTTCCCACTCTGACTGCCGCAGTCATTTCAACCACACCAGCTACACCACACCAACTGGCTTGTGGGCCAGAGAGAGAGTGAAAAGTGCTACAAAGTGTTATTTATCAGTGTTCCTAATAACAACAAACATAAAAACCGTTGTCGCATACACAGCCACTGCCAGGGATGTTTTTCATTGTATACTTGGCAATGCTGTGGCTAGTGTAATGCAAGCACGTCCTCAGCAGTGAATTGCACACACTTATGAGAAATGTAATAACTTTTAAAGTGTAAGTATTTAAAAGTAATTATGTTTCAATTTAATGCATATAATTTGTCATCACCTAATCCTGTTCCAGGATGTTATGTATATTATGTCAAGTTGTGTTTCATCTTTTCACCGCTTGGCTTCGGCTTCGCGCCACTTGTGGCAGAAGCCGACTCCATTCTCGCCCCAGTTCATCTCAGCAACCAAACCAGACCGGCGGTTTAAGTCTTACTCCACGAGGCCCTCAGTACCGACATGTAAGCTGTAATGATCCTAACTTCAATAGTATAATCTTAATTACTGGAAACTCTGTATTATATTTTAATGTACTGAGGGGAGAGCCACCGCTCTCTCGACGTAGAGTTTTTAATGCAATCGCGTTTTCAACATAAAACCATGTGTTTTCGCCGCGTAAGGACTGAGGCCAATTTTGGAATATCATTCTTGCGTTATTAATTTGTAACACGGGCAATGAATAAACAACTCAACAAGTGAAATAGTGTCAAGTCATTGTACGGCAACCTTATTAGCATCACCAGTGTTTCCATTTATATAGTTCAGGCGTACGAGACGGCCGACAGTCTCGCCATTATAGGTAAAGAGTATAACTGTAAGTACGCGACAACCAAGCAACTAACTGACAGAGGTTTTAACAGGGTCCCTGGGCCGTCGACCGAACGACCCCATCATTAGCTGAACCGACTTAAGCTATGGCGCCGGGCAAAATCCAACATCAAACCAACCCTGGTAACCTCACGACCACGTCAAAGTTGAAATATGATCTACTCTGCATCTCTTTTCTATGTAAGTACACTGAGTATGAATGTGACATTCTGCATGTATATACACTGAAGAGCCAAAAAAACTGGAAACCTGCCTAATATCGTGTAGGGCCCCCACGAGCACACAGAAGTGCCGCAAGACGATGTGGCATGGACTCGACTAATGTCTGAAGGTATGTAGGAGGCATTGAAATCTGCGCCAATTTGAGAAAGAGTTGCACGTCTGTCACGCTTAATGATTCTCGTCAGTCGTCGTTTGTCCTGTTCGTTTACGATATTTTTCCGGCCACAGCGATGTTGAAGATTTGATGTTTTACCGGATTCCCGATATTCACAGTACACTCGTGAAATGGTCGTACGCGAAAATCCTAATTNTGAAGATTTGATGTTTTACCGGATTCCCGATATTCACAGTACACTCGTGAAATGGTCGTACGCGAAAATCCTAATTTTATCGCTACCTTGTAGATGTTATGTCCCATCTCTCGTGCACCAACTATAACANGGTCGTACGCGAAAATCCTAATTTTATCGCTACCTTGTAGATGTTATGTCCCATCTCTCGTGCACCAACTATAACACCACATTCAAGCTCATTTAAATATTGATAACCTGCCATTGTAGTAGCAGTAACTGATCTAGCAACTTTACCAGACACTTCTTATCTTATATAGGCGCTGCCGACCGTATCGCGTTACTCTAATTGGTTCCATACCTGTTATTTGCATATGCACGCCTATACTAGTTTTTTTTTGGCTTTCCAGTGTATGCAATGTTCAACTTCCATTTATACTGATGGGATGTTGTGGTCTCAGAAGTAGNTTTTTTTTTGGCTTTCCAGTGTATGCAATGTTCAACTTCCATTTATACTGATGGGATGTTGTGGTCTCAGAAGTAGGGAGGTGATTTGACTTACGTCTGTAGGTTTTTTGTTACCTTAAAGGTAATTACAAATGGGCGCCATCTACTGGAGAGCATGAGAAAAGGGACGGAGTGGGCCATTGGCCCTCGTGTCTGCTCTGGGACTCCCCCGTTGCACTGCTGGTGGTGAAGTTGCTTGAGTTATATAATTGTACCTAATTAGTGGGAGTGTTGGCCCTCTCAAAATGCCAGTAAGGCAGGGTGAGACTGTTCTGTTTGACGGGCCACCTCAAAATGCCCAGTAATAGGGTACTCCATCATGACGTTGCATATGCAGTAACTTATGTGATCAGATTTTACACAGGAGGTAATTAATGCAGTCATGAAGCAGCTTGACATGAAATTAAAATACTGATGTTAAATTACGATATTTTTACTCATAATAAACAAAACCCTCGTCTGAGACACGTACACTATGTAACAGTTTTGGCATTCCACCAGCCTGAGCAGTACAAAAACAAGGCACGCAACCTTACACAAAGGTAATTACAGGTGGTTAAGTTCCCGATGCAAGAGTTGGCAGGGTTGGGAGCAGAACTGTTCCTAGACGAAAAGCAAAGAATAAAATATTAAACCCCAATTAAATATATTAAAGACTATTGAAAACTAACTGATTATGTGATTAAATTTGGAGGTCCAGGAATGATGTGGACACATGTCAGCCTCCTAACGCACTAAAAGCCAGACCATCATGGTACAGACCCGCTTGGAGAACACCTGGGTTCATGCCAAGTTTGCAATAAATTGAAATATATTTGAAAAAGATAAAACAATTATACACACATTACCAACCTTTGATAATAATACATACAAAACCTTTTTTCATGAATTATACAAACAAATAACAAAAAAAATACAAGTTGGAAAGGGAGTTCTATATGCAACGTATTTATTATTTAAATCGTAGTTATCTTTCCGAGTCCGTTGCCTTGTTAATTGATATGTACATGAATACTAGGTTAATAAAAATATAATTTGTGAAAATAATATCCCCTGAGATTTCAACATTTGGTAGTGGCAATAGGGTGACTCGTCCTGGACGAGTCCACTTCTCCCGAGCAGGGGTATAAAGTAGTGATGCTCAATGACAGTTAAAACAAAGCTAACTTATTTTATCCTGCCATTTGGCACTATTGTGCAGTGGCGCAATATTCTAGACTTTCCTCAGCACATTCTACACACTCGCACTTAACACTTTACACATGCACAGGCGGTGAAAACACTAAAAGAAGGGGGCCCATGAGGAGTAGCTGGATTATGGGGACCGCTGTGTCCTCGCTGCATTAATTTTCCCGGCCGTATTATTACAGGGGCTCTTCTGGACGTAGTCAACAAGCCCAAATTGTCATGCCCTCAAAAGTTACCTCTTGAGGACATGAAGGCGGGATGACCACTTACCTCCAATAGTGCCATAGAGGTATGCTGGAGGGGGGTGCACTCCTGGTACGCAACATTGGCTTTGGAGTCAGAAAGGGCAGCCACCTGTGTTCACTGTGTGGCGAGTCCCCAGTAGAGGGCACATCATAAAAGTGCAGTGATGGCGAGATAAACGGACTAAATGAGGAGGGGTGCTGCAGGTGGTAGAGATCTTGGGTGTAGAGCAGAGGTGGTGAGATGGAGCAGGTGCCCTGCTGACATGCTGTTAGAGTGGCTGCTGGGGGAGGCGAGTAGCCTCTGCAAGCCATGTAGGATCCACATGGTAGGCGACAGAGATACTTGCAGTAACGGAGGGGTGAGAAGCGATCCTCCATCTTGTCTCATTGCTGCTGCTGGATGTAGAGTGAGGCCTGTGGCACGGCCGCATGAAGCACTGGGTTGGTGGTTCTACATCCCCAACATGCCACAGGAGCCACCACTGGCTCGGTACAGGTCTCACGCGCTGGAACAGATACTGGGCATCCCAGTGGCATCGCATCACTGGTTGCAGGTGGTACAGGCAAGCTCATGGTCCCGGCAGGTGACCCTGGTGGCATGCCTTAGGCATTGTCGTTGTGAACAGGTGTCATGATGCAGGATGTTGAGGCACTAAGCATCACTGGTGTTGGTGAAGCTGGCTGTTAACTGTCAGCAGCATGGGTACAAGACATGCCCGCAGATGCCCTTTTGTCTGTGTTTTCTGGGGGCACTTGTACACTGGGTGTCGCAGGCTGGAGCAGGCATCGAAAGCTACTGACGGTCATGGACTCAGTCACCTAGGCATCTGAATCGCTTGCTGGATGTTGTAGCACTGCGCAGATCATCACAATGCACTGGGATGTGACGTATTCTCCCCACACGGACCAGATATGTTGCCTTCCCTAGTCAGTTAAATAACTAATGCGGCCCACTCCACTTGGACACGTCCGGCTGCACTACCCTGTTCTGCTGTTTCCCACCGGAGGTGGTTTTCCATTACGCAACCACTTGAGGTGATTCAGACACTCACCATGCCAGTACATGCCCTGGCCATCACAGAAACTACAGGTGAACCGCGNACCATGCCAGTACATGCCCTGGCCATCACAGAAACTACAGGTGAACCGCGACGGTCCATGTCTTGAGTGAGTTTGAGCAGAGTCAATAAGACCCTTTTTGCCCAGAGTATGACTTTCAATAGGACGTATGGTTTTTGTGAATTTTGAAGTTTTATTTCAAATAACTAGTTCTGTTTCCTTAGTGATGGTACTTCCTTTTTCCTCGTCTTACTTATACTAGCCCGGATGCTCGGAGTTTCGCAAAAGGGGGATGCCAAAAGGAATGCTGTATTTTGATGCCTGGCATTGGCACTTTACTGTGTGTCAGTGCCAAAACGAGTGGTGGAAAAAAATAATGAATGGGAATACAGCATTTGTAACATTTTAGGCTATCAAATTCCATACAGTTGTGCACCACATAAGTCAAGCATGGCTGCCCTACCTCCCTGATGGGAGAATGAACTCGCCCAAGTGTCAACAGAAAAATACTCTACAGAATCGCACATTTTTCAATATAAAAAACTATTACAAAATTGTTTTTTCTTCCTTTTCATTTTAAACAGTGACAGATACAAACTGGTGCTGAACACATACAAATTACATATTTGCTAAACAGGCCAAAGTACTACATATTATTTTTACAAACATAAATTAAGGGAGGTTTTCTTGTTTACATCGTCCATGTACTCTTTTATAAAAAGTCGTGTAAAGTGTAGTTAGTTACTTTTCTTATCGCCATTTCTTGCAAATACAGTTTTTTTGGCAACTTGACATGAGAGCCAGGAAAAACACCATCTTGCACACACCAAGGATGTCAGTTAAAACTCTGACATGCGATGAGCTGGGAGTGTGTCAAACCTGCTCCTGGTGATTCAACTTTTTGCACCAACCACTTTTATTTCATAAGAACTGGAACCTTTGTTTTTGTGCATTTGTGGGATTGACCACAGGGACATATCTTGAAAATTTTGGCAAGGCATGCAGCCCAAAACTTACTTTGGCACTTCGTTTTGCAGAGAAAATAAATATTAATAATAACAAAATGAAAATAAAAGGTTGCTGAAAATGTCTTTAAATGCTTTAATACCCTTTTCCTCTCACTCTTGCCTTCATCTGGGTCGCTTTGAAACACAGAATCACTAACCTTAAAATTACTATGCCTGTAAAAAGCTCAAAAGCTTCTCCGGATTTAGATAATACCCTCACATAGGTGTACGTGAAGTGTACGAGATCTGTAAACTGTCAATGCTGAATAAAATTGGAGTACTGAAGTAATACAAACATATCTAAATCAACACACACTAATATCTCAACACAAATCACTGAACATAATTAAACCCTAAATAATATCATAAGTGACACTTTAAATTATGACAAATCATAGGCAAGACACATCAGCATGTAAGAAAAAGAAAAGAAAAAAACTTAATTCCTATGGTCTTGTGTAGTATTAAGGCAGGCACCAATTTGAAAAAAAAATTGGAGCCAATGTTTGAAGAAACATTTTAATATTCCAAATAAGAGGAATGAAAAAATTTAAACCAGGTGTCAAATAGCGAGATTCACTGGCCAAATAAATAATTTTAAATTTTAAAATGGAAACTTTAAAATTCATTAAACACCCAAAAGTCACAAAACACTTAAATTTGATAGTAGTAAGTCAGTTGAATTAGGGCTAAGGCAAAGTTTTATTTATGCTTGTTAACAAGAATAATTTAAATCTATTCAAAATTTTAATATTGGCCGGTCTAAAAGCATAATTAAAAAGTAAAATTACTTCTGGAAATTTACAAAACATAATTTACTTCTAAATTTTAAGTTATCGAGAATTATTTCCATTGTAACATTTACCATTTGTTTATAAGTAATAAATCATTAATTAATTTTTGTAAAGGTAAGGATTAAATATTTGTACAAAGTTTCTGACTTTGTTCTCTGTCTATAAATTGTTGAGAAGGGGCATAGGTCTCCCTTTATTAACAAGTCCTAATTTCTCACTAAACAAGCATAACTGGAATGATTTATTAAAAACACTTGTTATAATTTTACTTTTACAGCCATCATTCATCTTGTGAAACTACTGTTTAAAATACTAATTCAAATGTAACAGTGGAACACGCAACCCATCAGTCACTAAAAATTTTATAGAGATAAATAAACTCACTCGCTAACATGCTGAATGCAATGTCTCCTTGTGCATGCATTCACCCAGATTTCACGCGAGTTTACCGTGATGTTACACCAGCTGAATGAGTGTTGAGAATACCACAGCGCTATTCCTCATAATTTTAGGGAACTATTACAATCAATTATCAAAACATGCACTGCACGCGCCACCCCTCAGTGCCTTGCCCCAATGTTTCTAGTAACTATTAGGAAAGGAGAGGCACGTATCCCAGTCCCATGTGTAGCAAGGAAATAGTACGTATATGGTTAGGAAATATGTTGGCATTTGAATTTTATTAAAGCATGAACTTCATGCATTGCATTCATGGAGAATGTGCCCCTGATTCACCAGCCCATAGCTGGTGGATTTAATTCATCCCCGGGATTAAATTTTGTTGGTGAGTAAGTGAAGAGATTTGGGCAGCTCTTAACAACGAGGTCTTGAGAGCCGGCAAGAATGATTGAGATGTGTATGCAGCAGTGCCGGAATGAAAGGGTGGGGTAAATGGGATATCCCTGAGAAAACCCACTGAGCAGCGGCATCGTCCGGCACGATTCACACATGCAAAAATAAATCTGGAAGTGACCCAGCCAGGGATTGATTCCGGTTCACCTTGGTGGGAGGCGAGCAGGCTAACCGCTCAGCCACCATGGCCCCAAATTTTGTTGGTAATTGTTCCATCAGCTTCATGCCAATTTTTGCAGTGTAGGTCCCCAACATGCCATAACAGTGGGAACAGTGTATATGCTTCAGATGAGAGTGAAATACTAAATGTACTTTTTTTTCTAATCCATGTGACTTTTTTTGTGCAACAGCCACCTCCAAATTGTTTGGGGTGCTGAGCCCTCTCCCAACTGATACATGCTATTACTGGTAATATGATTACTTATAGCTCATGAAATTATGTGGTGAATCTATAAGAATCGAGGTGGCTCAGAAAAACTTGCCAACTTTTACTGGTGTTTAGGAAGGGCCAGAACTTTTATTAGACACGGCTCTAAAGGATTACAACTTGGGACCCACAGCATCAATGTGCAGATTTTCAGGAGGGCCGCATTTGGGCCAATGTTCCTCACACACCCTGAACTCATACTCATTGTAAATGGTGCCCTGGGTAATTATTCTGTTCCTTTTCCTTGTTTATCCTAATTCCAGGAGAACTAAACCTGTAACCTCTTATACATGTATATATATATATATATATATATATCCATAACCCACACCTCACATCTATGGTAACAAAGCACATACACAGAAGTAGGTATCTTGCTCCTCTCATGCCTCTACATTCACCACATGTGATAACCTAGAATGATGTTAGGAGATGTAGTAGATGCCAGGCCATATGGCAATTGCCAGTGAAAATTGCCACATTGTGCAGTAACTTTACTGGCACATCACACCTGTGGTATTCACATAAGCTGACCACAGCCAGCAATGTAAGGAAACTAGCGAAATTTGATAAGCAACAAAGTAGAAGGGATACTTTCCTACATTCTTTCCTTTCCCACAGCTGGTATGTAAAGCAGTAGGCAGGCATGGCCAATTTTTATGTGAAACTATTACACAGTGTTACATAAAATAATTTTAGTTTCAATTTTGAAATTAAACTATGTCATGACAATGACAAAGTTTGATTAAGCCTGGTTACAAGAATCAGTCTCCTAAGAGGCCATTGGGTGGCTCGAGCGCATTTAAAAGGAACATATAGTGTTCTTGAATGTGTACTGTGTTCCAGAATACAAAATCACAAAAATATCAAACCACCCATCTGGTGGACTACATGGTACGTTAACATCTCAAGAGACCAAAAATAAATTATTATATTGAATGTAAAGACTACTAACACACAAACTGTTTGGATTGAGCAGGCACTACTCCCGGTACAATACAGTAAAAGGTTCTAGAATAATTACATAATCACAAACTATGAAGTTATGGACACAGAGGTACCTGGTGTAGTGCATTGGCTGGCCAACCCATGACAATACTATGCCCAGATTAAAAATATGGCATGGCATTAACTGANACTGGTGTAGTGCATTGGCTGGCCAACCCATGACAATACTATGCCCAGATTAAAAATATGGCATGGCATTAACTGAAATCCTTTGGTAAAAGAACACAAAAAAATTTTCAACATTTTAATTTCAAACAGAAAAACAACAAAATACATTTGCACGCTTTTGGAAATTTAACATTTAAACAAAAGCAATAAAACCAAAAGCAAAATCTATTTAAAAAACTTGGTTAAAGAGAAAAATCTTATAACCTATATGTATGAAAATCATACTTATGAATCTGAAAACAAATTACGTGGACATCAAAAAATCTTTGGCAGGCCTAAGTTTCTTTTAATTTAAAATTTATTTACATTTCAGGAAAAATTTTAATGGATGAGTTTATTTCATAGAGTTGCAGGTATCCTGCACTATCCAGTAGACTGGTAGTTCTCTTTAGTACCTTTCAAACTATACCACAAATTACAAATTGACTATTATACTCACTCTAAAAATAAAACGTAATTTAATAGGTGTGTTGTGTAGTCACCAGTGGCCCCATTTGGAAATTATGCCAAAAAAAATGTAGGCTTGAGTACATGAATGCACACATGTCGTGATGGATTGTAAAATGATCAATGTCTGCTGATATTCATAGGGCACTTTACACCACAACACTTACAATCATGCAGTACATACAGGCATTAATAGGCTGTCCTTATGATGCTTGCCAAGTGGTTGTGAAAGTTGGGTGCATTTGTTGAGAGCAATCACTCCTGCTAGTGGGTGATATCACATTGTTTCACTGTATACCACCATTCCATGCCGATGGCCAATGTATTTATGGCACATGGAACGCTGGATGATGCTCTTGGTCCAGTGGTCATAATCCTGTATGTGAGCACAGCACAAGCAGTGGCTTAAGTCCCAAGTAGCATAGCAAGGGACCTCATCAGAATAAAAATACTGATTTGGAAAAACAATCTTCTAACCTTTATAGGGCTATTGTAAATTACAACCAGGGGTGAATGTGTTGGTAGCTACATTGCATGCAACAACTATGGACTGAAATAAATGACATGGCTTGGGTGGGTTTTGTTTATTTAGTGCATTAAAGCTTTGCCAACAAAGTTAAATTTCTTTTCAATCAGTGTAGTGGCTCTTTGGGTCTAGTAAAGTTTATAATGTAAAAATCATATTTCTATAATTTAATATTAAAAAATTTCCTGATTTCTAATAATTTTTCATAAACACTTAAGTTCAAAGAGATACATATAAATTGATTTTATTATTATTTGTTCATTTACTGGAAACCTCTGCAGCTTATGATCAAGGGAGGAAGAATACCTATCCAATTAATGTAAAATTCTTCAAAGAATCAAACACAACATTATAGAGTTACTACAGCTGCAACCATCAGAAATATTTGAGAACAACTGAGATGTTTATTACAAACTGATTCCTACATAAAAAAATTAGTTACCAAGTCTATTTCTGGAATATCAGATATTACCATAATTTGACCATGTTTTAACAACCCAAGAAAGTGATCTACCTCATATTACTACAGTTTTTGTGACAAATTTCTCTACTCTCATGCTTGCCGATGTTGCTCTAAATGCACATGTTTTATATTTTTATTCTTTTTTCTGTTCTTGATAATATAAGCATTCTGTTTTATTGTCAGTTTTCTAAACTGTTGTTTCTTAATTCAAAACTCATGTAAGAATTTACAACACACAGATTTCTTCATAGTATCAACTGACAAAAAACATGAAATACATGTAAATACAAGTGCTCAAGATTTAAAAATAATACAATTTACTCTTAAGTAAGCATAAAACTATAATTAATAATAATTATCCTTTCAAAAGTTTACACATTTGATCACAGAAATAGTACATTTTGAAGGATAGAAGATAATTTCAATTATTTATCTGAAGCTTGAATTGTAATTGCCTATAAACATTAATGAAAAACAATTCATAAATTCAAAATTTCTTAAATTTAATAATTACATGGGCATTGCAATAATTTGCATTTCAAAATAAAATGGATACATATACATTTTTTGTGTCTGTACAGGACGTTTCCAAAGCAATACCATAAACTTCATGGAGGTATAGTTATAGTAGTAAGATATTTCTTATACTGAATATTTAGTGAGATCCTTTTTTCATGACAAACACTCAGTGTTACTGCAAACTAGGAAACATTTTTCCAATTCACAATGTTGGGAATTACAATGACCTAATTAACATCTTAAGGTGTCCATATTACATTATATTAAAACTATTAATAAGCCAAATCCAATTTAGGGCAGAATTCAAATCCATAGTAAAATTCTTGAAAATTCTCTTCAATCACATTAACAGAAGTCAGGCTCTTTCAAATAGTTTTGTTTCAAGTAAATGGATTAATTCCAGAGCGAATAAACAGGGAACACAATTACAAATAATTACAAATAATTATAACAGTGATGTGAAAACACATAATAAACACCTTACTTGCTTCCTCTTCAATTTTCTTTTTGGCTTTTTACAATATGCAATTGCTATAGGATGTTTTTTGAAATAATTTACTTGAAGCATTTAAGCTATGTTTTCCACTGTATGATATTTTATTCCTGCAAAATATCTAAGTGATTTTTGTAAGCACCTAGTTGGAATTTATTTTAAAGTGGTCCCAAACAGCCAGCATTTTAAAATTATGCTCACAAGTATTAAAATGCACCATAAATTTTGTGCATTTTATATAGGAAAATGCATTTCATATAGTAAAAGGAAGCTGAAATGTTGGCAAAAACGTAACTAACCGGTAAACAGGTATGGTAACCTTTCTATACTGAATTAAATGTGGCAGCACCTACAGCAAATGCAATTTGGTAATATGAATAGTAACTATTAATATGAAACACTCTTAATTCAAATATTATTTAGATTTTTAAAAAAATAAGTGAATAATTGAATGTACCAGGCAAATTATAATTATAACAGAAAAGACAAAATGAAAATTTGTAAAAAAATTTTACAATAGTCAAAATGACACAATTTATGATTACAGGTGTCATGGTGGTATAGGCCATTCATGGTAAAATAAGCACTTTTGAAAACTGTACTTGATTTATAGTTTCAGTCAGTTTGAATCTTCCCACTGTGTGTAAAAACATAAACATTGCCATGTGCTTTATTCCCAAAATGCAATGCTTACATTTCACTGCTATAAATGTTATAGTCTACTTACTGTATTTACGCAATAAATAAATGTATTATAAATCATTTTAACAATAGTAATATGAATACAGTTATTTAATGTTTTTAATATAGGGTTGTGAATATCAGTTTTTTTTTATTTTTATACAATACATTTCCTTCACATTCTATGTTCCTAAAAGGCCCTTAAATATTAGAATTTATTTCCTGATTATGCTATCAGCTGAAACCGTTATGGCTCTATACTATCACAGAGAGCATTTTTTTCTTGTACATGCTGTTGGAAAGTCTGAGTGTAGGGAATTTTATTCCAATCATTGGCGCAGAACGTTCATAGATAAAATGTTGCATTTTTTCAGTATTTACCACATCAAAAAGCAGACATGCTGTCAAATGATGAAAAACATCTTTAAAACACCTAGGAAAGTGTTTTAAATCGTATATTAATTACAGTTGAATATTTCATGTGATTTACGGCACATTTAACTGTTTCATGCAGATGTTTCCTTCTGTAGTTAGTGGTATACAAGTTCTGTTAGTGGTAAACTCTCTATACATTTGATGTCCTTAAACAAACACATATGTAATGTATGAAATTATTAGAATGGTGAGACACACTTATCAATGTATTTATGATGAGAAATAAATAGGAAGAGGTGCCATGAGATTGTAAACAACACATCTAGTTGGGCTTCATGCCGCTAGGGTGCACTAACGTAAATAAACAGACAGTTAAGCATGTAACCTAAAAGATGGATGTTGTTATTGTGCATTGTTCTGAACTCAATCATGTATGACACTAGTTTTATCAGTTTATCTGCCTAGATAAAGTGTCTCTGCAATCAAGTAACAGTTGATTCTTAAGTAGTATGCGCAGCGCGATTGTAAAAAGTGAATCAAAGCCATACAAAACGAAAAATCTGAGGTTGCCGAGTGTCTGTGTCGAGAACATGGTGGCAGATACTTCTACACCCTACCTCCAGCTAACTGATATGAACTTGAAGAATTTTAAGTTTCATGTTTTGTCATTATTGGATGAAAAAGAGGTGAGATGGGATGTAGATGGGGCAGTGAAAATCAAGGAATTGACGGGTGATGATATGGAGAAGGCAAACACTGTAGATAAGAAGGCCAAGAATCTTATCATAAATTGTGTGACCTATCACCACGTTGACTGTGTCAGGGATGCTAAACAGTTTCAGATATGCTGTCCACATTTAGCAAAATCTTTGAGAGGAAGAGCATCACAACAAAGTTTTTCATAAGAAAGAAATTATTAACACTGAAGTGTAACACATCTTTATAAGAGCACTTTAACAAATTTAACAGCTTGATACACAATTTAGAAGGAATAGGGTCTACTCTACATCAAGACAACAAAGTCTGTCATCTATTGCTAACCATTTCCGAACAATTTGAATATGTTATCACTGTGCTCAAAACTATGGATACAGATTTAACATTGGACATCGTGAAGTCAAGTTTACTTGATGCAGAATTAAAACTGAATCATATACAAGCAGATGACACAGACAAAGAATCATCTTTTATCGCACCAAGACCAATGTGGAAGTGTTTTGGATGTGTAGATACCCGTCACTTAATTGCAGATTGCCCAAAATTGGAAATTAACCACAAAAGAGATGTTTTCTGTGATCGATGGAACAGAAATTTTCGAGGCAGGAATCAGAGATACAGTAGTCATAGCAGTGAACACAACTCAAGCTATTTGTGTTCTGAAGAGGCGGAAGTTAACTTTGTCACCACTATAGATAAGGAAGAAACAGTACTAGTTGGGGATGAAGGAAGTGTAAAAGAAATTAAAATTCAGGTTGTACAGATCATCTAATTATGACAAGTTTGATGTCATGCATGGCAAATATTGAGGATATTGCAAATCCTATCAACATAAAGGTTGCAAATGGGGAAGAGCTAACTGCAAAACAAAGAGGGACACTAAGATTCTTCAAAGGCAACGTGAAAATTAAACTTGAAGCCCTTATTGTGCCAAGTCTAACATTTAATCTGCTATCTATGAAAAAAGTGGTCAACTCAGATAAACAAGTTATTTTCACTAATAATAAAGTGGAAATAATTGATGAGAGTGGCCTAAATGCTGTATGTTATGCTTCTGGAAGACTTGTGCCACAGGCGTCTTGGCTACCTGAATCGTCAGAGCTTGATGTTGATGGGGTTACTGCTTTCCAAAANGAAGACTTGTGCCACAGGCGTCTTGGCTACCTGAATCGTCAGAGCTTGATGTTGATGGGGTTACTGCTTTCCAAAAAGTGTGTGACTCTTGCCGGCAAAGAAAATCCAATCAACTATCATTTCCAAGGAGCACCTCACCCAGATCTCATAAGATTAGAGAACTACTCCACACTGATATGTATGGGGTCCTGTCACCACTCCTACCAATAACGGTGAGCGATTCTACCAGACCATAACAGATGACCACTCACATTTCTGTGTTGTGTACTTGCTCAAGACCAAAGCCGATGCTGCGGGAAATCTAATTGNGAAGACTTGTGCCACAGGAGTCTTGGCTACCTGAATCGTCAGAGCTTGATGTTGATGGGGTTACTGCTTTCCAAAAGGTGTGTGACTCTTGCCGGCAAAGAAAATCCAATCAACTATCATTTCCAAGGAGCACCTCACCCAGATCTCATAAGATTAGAGAACTACTCCACACTGATATGTATGGGGTCCTGTCACCACTCCTACCAATAACGGTGAGCGATTCTACCAGACCATAACAGATGACCACTCACATTTCTGTGTTGTGTACTTGCTCAAGACCAAAGCCGATGCTGCGGGAAATCTAATTGACTATATAAAACGTTTAGAATCCCAATTTCGAACAAGGTGGGCAAGTCGTGTGAGGTGCGTCAACAGAAGGAAGAGGGAAGGAAGTGAAATGTGAAGATGTTCTGCACTGAGAATGGCATCCAATTGGAATATACAGCTCCATGCTCATCACAAATGAATTGGGTAAGTGAAAGGCTTAACAAAACTTTGCTAAATAAAGTGAGAACTATGTTTGCAGAAACAAATCTGACAAAATACTTGTCGGGGAAGCAATACACACTGCTGCATACCAGCTTAATCGGTCTCCTACTGCAAGACTTTAGGGGAAAATTCAAAATTCCTGCCAAATAAACAAGGATGATTGGTTACAGTCATTATAGTTATAGGGTATGAGACCCTCTAACAGGCAACATACAAGTGTCACGAGACGTGACATTTTACAAGACTGATGTGCAGTATGAGGAGCAGGAAAACCTTGTTTTAACAAAAATTAAGTCCAGTGATGAGGACACCAAGGAATGTGAAGAAGTGGCCAACACAGAACAGACACCCACAACTGCCAAAAGTGATAGCAAATTTTATGGCTCCAAGGAAGGTGAAGAAGTAGTCAACACAGAGCAGACAACTACAACTGCAGAAAGTTATGATGAGTTTTATGGATTTAGAAACCAGAATGAGGAATTCTCACCAATGAGACTGAAGAGTAAATTAGCAAAACCAAAAGATCTGGAAAACTATGAACTTTATGTTGCCTACTGCCTAGTGAGTGAGTACGATCCACTAACCTATGAAGAAGCAGTACAAGAAAGTAAAGAATGGAGAGAAGCTCTAAAGAAGTAACTGGAAGCACACAATAAATTCCAAACTTGGATAACAGCAGACCCACCTGAGAGCATTAAACCAATTGAGACTCAATGGGTGTTCACCCCAAACCAGATGGAACTAAAGAGGCCAGGTAAGTGGCAAAAGGGATACAAACAGACAGAAGTGAACAAGTGTATGCACTTGTTGCAAAATTGCCCACAATCAGTCTAGTCTTGTCATATTCACTACAGAAGGATTGGTATGTTAAGCAGGTAGATGTACCAACAGCCTTTTTGAACGGGATAATTGACACTGATGTGCACATTTTTCAGCCAAACGGATTTTAAAAAGTGGAGAAAGTTCTGAATCTCCAACGTGCCTTGTATGGACATAGTGAGTCCCCAAGATGTTGGAACCAAAGGTTCTGTCAGTTTGCAACCAAGAATGATTTGAGAAGGTAGAGTTTTGATGCCTGTTTGTATGTTGCAGATGATTTGTGGTTTGTTATATGGATAGATGACATTTTTTGATGGGTGAGAAAGTAAAAATTGAATAACTCTCAGAAAAACTAACAGAAGAATTCAATGCAAAAAAAGTGGGAGAATTGTAGTGCTTCATTAAGACAGAGCTAATGATAACAGAAAACAGAATTGAACTGTCCCAGCCTAAGCTTATTGACAAGAAGTTGAAAAGATTTAACCTAGAAGAATGTAAAGGATCTCCAGCTCCAATGGAAGATAGACCTGAAATCAGCAAAGCAGATACTGTGATAGATGTGCCATTTAAAGAACTTGTCGGTAGCTTGACATACTTATCCCAAGTCAGCAAGCCCGATATAGCATTCGCCACCTCGTATTTTAGTCGTTTTCTAGAACGCCCCAACTCGGGTCTTGTGGAATGCCTCAAAACGAGTGCTTCAGTATGTGAAGGGTACCAGTGACAATAAATTAGTGTATCAGAAATGTCCAGACCAGTGCTCTCAGGTAATCACATTTGCAGATGCAGATTGGGGGAGTGACAAGACGAACCGCGAGAGTGTTAGTGAGTGAGTGAGTGAGTGAGTGAGTGAAGATATTTGGGCGACTCTTAACAGCGAGGTCTTGAGAGCCAATGAGGGTGAGTCAGGTGAATATGGAGCAGCACCGGAATGAAAGGGCGGCGGAAATGGGAGATCTCCGAGAAAACTCACCGACCAGCAATATTGTCCGGCACGGTTCTCACATGCGAAAATCAGAGAGTGACCCGGCCAGGGATTTAGCCCGGTTTGTCTTGGTGGGAGGTGAGCAGGCTAACTGCTCAGTCACCACAGCCCCCAAGAGTGTTAGTGGGATGACATCATTCCACTGTGGCAACCTAGTGTTCTGGAGCTCAAAGAAATAGCCAATTATTGCTCTGAGCTCAGCTGAGGCAGAGTACAGCTCATGCAGCCTGGCTGCATCGGATCTACTGTATTTGAAAGGTCTTCTGTCAGAGTTTGTGTGTGAAAAAGGGGGTTATTCTTGTCCAATTTCAAATCCTGTATTTGCTGTGTTGTTAGTGTAGTCAAGTTTCAAACCCTGTGTTTGCTTGTGTTCTTAGTGTAGTCCAATTTCAAATCCCGTGTTTGCTGTGTTGTTAGTGTAGTCCAGTTTCAAATCCTGTGTTTGCTGTGTTGTTAATGTAAAAGCATTAAGTGTGATCATATTATTTAATTGTTATATACTTGTTAAATTATAACTTAATATAGAGTGATTTGATTACTTGCAGTCAGGTTGGTGGCCTGCAGTAAAGATGGCGTAAAGTTATGTGATGAGCTCCAAGTGAGCTGAAGTAAAGTTAGTTTTCTTCTGAATTCTTGAAGTTTATTAATCCCACTTATGCAACAATACTACAGACTTTAAATTGACAGGGGGTGTCACGAGATTATAAACAACACATCTAGTTGGACTTCATGCCACTATGGTGCACTAACATAAATAAACTGACAGTTAAGCATGTAACCAAAAAGATGGATGTTATTATTGTGCTTTGCTCTAAACTCAATCATGTATGTCACTAGTTTTATCAAGAGGTTAGCCAGCATGGTGACATCACAATGGCCAAAAATTGTGAGTTTTCCATACGCAGTAGTACATTTAGAAGAATGGTGCAACTGGTAGGCATGCTACTTTACCACCTACAGAAATAAGGCCATTGTGAGTATCTACATGATGGACAACTTGAAACCACAGCAACCACTGAACTTCAAAGGGGATTTAGCAAGCAACTGGAAATTATGGAAGCTACAGTTCAATATTTATTTAATAGCCCTAGAAGGTACAAAGAAAGATGACAGCATCAAGATTTCTATGATACTGCACATGCTAGGCCACGAACTACGAGTTCTCTATTTTACAATGGCTGTTCCAGAGGAAGAAGCAAAAACATTTGATTCAGTATTAGCTCACCTCGACCCCAATTTCCTGCTTAAAACAAATCAAAGTGTTGAACAACACAAGTTTAACCAGTGTGTACAAGAATAATGTGAATCTATTGATTCCTTTGTAATGGAACTGCATCGCCTATGTGCAAGTTGTGGTTATAAAGTGATTTGTGACTAAATATATCATTGTGAATGGTGTAATGTACATGTGTCTTAAGAACATATTGCTTCGTGAACATATGCTAACTCTCACGAAACAATACAAATATGTACAGCAGCCAAACAACCTCAAGTATTAATGAAGACTATCAACGAAAAAGAAGTGGTGCATGCAATGCATCAGGACTACTGCAAATGGATGGGTAGGCCAGATACATCAGAGAAGCCAGTAGATGACATGAGAAATGCATTCCCGCACTTCAGAAATAGAAGTGAATTTGGAGGGAAGGCTGCCAACTTATATCAGTCACCTAGGATTTGGAGGCAACAAGGAGTGGAGGAAGGGAAACAAAATTTTCAGAAGCAGCCAACAAGCAAGAGAGTTTTTCGTATGGAGTATTTCACTCCAAAACAAGGAATGCCTAGGTACAGTAAGATGTTAGACCAGCTGTGCTATTGGTGTGAACATTAACATTCTTATTCATACTACCCTGCATTTAATGCTGATTGTGTCACAGATATAATTCATGGTTCCTCTATGTATCATATGTTTTAGTATTGCCTATTTGGATGTTGGTTAAAGTATCTTGTTGTGTCTTCAGGTATGAAAGTGTAATAATTTTGATTGGCTATGTAGTCTGTCATGTGAACGCAGCCATGTTGGAATAGTAGTAGTGATGGGCAAGGTTAACGAGATGGTACTGTTCTGTAA
Organism: Clitarchus hookeri; assembly: GCA_002778355.1. Lineage (NCBI taxonomy): Eukaryota > Metazoa > Arthropoda > Insecta > Phasmatodea > Phasmatidae > Clitarchus > Clitarchus hookeri. The sequence continues at coordinate 253,632 of NQII01000877.1, read as the reverse complement.
GCTAAGAGATAAAATCAAGCAAATGTTGGTTAACCTAGTAATCAAGATTGTTATTTGCCATAATGCGACAGTTTGTTGCAATTGCCACAAACATGGTCATTTTTGATAAGTGTGCAGGTAAAAGTCACAAGGGAAAGATAGTGCTGTAATGTTCTTACGCACACTTCAAGCTATTTAGTACTAGGTTGCATAATGTCCACAACAGCTAGATGAGGGGCAGTGTGTGTGTCGTCAAGTGTAGGGCTTCTGACTGAAAGTAATTAGTCAGTAGTAAGTTGTGAAACAGCTCAAGGGATGCAGTAAGTGTTGTAGACAGCAGACCGACATATGTAATGAGCTCAGGAATGGAAACTGAGTGGTTTTATATATTGCAAGTAGCAGAACCCAATAGCTGTATTAATTTTAAGGTTGACACAGGTTCGTCGATTAACATTATACCAGAGAGTACATTTTGAAAATCAAAACTAAGAATGGATGCACTGTTGAGGCCGGATGTTAAACTAAAAACATGGGTGCGCGTACATATGTACGCGCATTAGAAGTTAAACTTATTTGACGTGACAAAAATTAAATTTTATTACGTATGCAAATAATTTATGTAAGTAGGAAAACGATAAAATGACCGAAGAAAGACATTAAATACAATTAATAAAGGTTTGATTAAAGAACATAATTAAATACTTGAAAACACTTTCAAAATTTTACTATACAATTTTTGTCACTAACAAATTTTTCACAGCACAATGTAAGTAAAATTAATTAATAAAATATATATATTCACAATGAATTACTAATATAAATGAAATGTTTTTCAATTTGCTTATTACATGAACTGATTTTCTGTCAGTTTTAAATATAACCACGTGCTATGTTGTGTACCTTGCATTTGTATATAGCTAAATGATACATGCATGTGCATTGGGTCATACCCCTACCACGCTCACTGTCAAATTTTGTTACACTGTGTATGCACAACTATACACGCATGCGCATTGGGTCATCCCCCTACCATGTTAACTGTCATGCATGCACAACTATACATGCATGCACATTGGGTCATACCCCTACCACGTTCATTGCCAAATTTCATTACACTGTGCGTGCGCAATTTCCGTTGCACACTAAACTTTTACCCTCAACGTGCCAAAAGAAGTATAACTTCAAAAACATAATTTTCCAGTTGCAGGTAAATGTTTTCTATGTTGTAAAACAAAACGTGGAAAATTTAATATAATAGAATTTCAGGTGACTTAGGTAGAACAACCTTCACCCATATTGGGTCTGTTAACANTACATGCATGCACATTGGGTCATACCCCTACCACGTTCATTGCCAAATTTCATTACACTGTGCGTGCGCAATTTCCATTGCACACTAAACTTTTACCCTCAACGTGCCAAAAGAAGTATAACTTCAAAAACATAATTTTCCAGTTGCAGGTAAATGTTTTCTATGTTGTAAAACAAATCGTGGAAAATTTAATATAATAGAATTTCAGGTGACTTAGGTAGAACAACCTTCACCCATATTGGGTCTGTTAACAATACAACGATGATCTTGCAAGAGTGCAAACAATTAAGTCACCTTTACTAACTCAGTACAGAAATATGTTTGAGGGAATATATATATATATATATATATTTAGGTCATAGTGTACGGCACTAGTGGCTACATTTCAAAAGATTTTATTTTCCCTGCACGACAAACTGTGGGACGAACTTGATAGGATGCTAACCCTTAAGGTGAAAGAATAAGTGACCGAGCCAGCTGAATGGTTGAACCGTATTGTGATAGTTTGGAAACCAAATGGTGAGATAGGAATGTGTTTAGATTAACAGCCTTTAAATGTGGCAATACTGAGGGAACATTATAGGTAACTTACTTTGAAAGAGGTTACAGTGACAATGAAGGGAATTAATATTTTAATAGGCTGGATGCAGACAACGGGTTTGGGCAAATTAGACTGTCTGAAGAAAGCTCAAACTTGACAATATTTGACTCACTATCTCATGGTCCACAAACATTCATCGGCTGCCTTATGGGTTTTTATGTGCACCAAAACTTTTTCATACGGTTTTTAGTTCTCTGTTTAGTGATATTGAAGGGGTGTAGGTTTACATAGATGATATAATTGATTTTGGCTAAGATAAAGATGATCATGATAGGATAGAGAAAGTCCTTCAGAGCACTATACAAATGAATGTGACATTAAATAGATACAAATATAGTTTTGGACTAACAGAAGTAAAGTACATTCAGCATATCATTAGTGATGNAATGTGACATTAAATAGATACAAATATAGTTTTGGACTAACAGAAGTAAAGTACATTCAGCATATCATTAGTGATGATGGTCTCAAAGTTGATTTTGATAAAGTTAAGGCTATCCAGGAATTCGCAGAACCTACCAACACTAAAGAATTCCAGAATTTTTGGGTATGATTAACTACCTGGGAAAAGTTATATCCCAAATCTATATGAGTACAATGCAGTCTACAAGAATCCATGTATTATATAAGGTACTTTCAGAGAGGCAAGATTGGCAGCACTGTACTATGTACTGTATGTTATGATGGAGACTGTGACCTAATAAAAGACTGATTGATATGACATGGTGGCAGAGATAATAGGAGTTGTAGCAGCATTTGTTATGTTCACGTTTCTTGCACTGTAGGTTTACATTATAATAATCATCATGACAGCCATGCCTGATAAAGCATCTTGTGAAACACATTTTAAAGGAATTTCCTACCTGAAGTTGCCCACAGTGTTCAATTTCTCATCACCATTGCTATGGAAGCAATGGAGACAGTGCTTTAGTCAGTACATGTCTGTAGCTGATTGCTCGGAAAAGACAGACAGCGAGAAGATTTATATTTTTCTTTATGTTTTAGGCAAGAAGGCTGAAGAGCTGTGGACTCATTTTGCACTTCATCCAGCTAGTTACGAGGAAGCACTTCAAACCTTTGAAAATCATTTTAACCCATGTTGAAAAAGTTTAATTCCAGAGTGCAGGGTGCAGAAACAGTGCATTAGTTTATAACCTTTCTACATACTTAAGCAGATNGAAAAAGTTTAATTCCAGAGTGCAGGGTGCAGAAACAGTGCATTAGTTTATAACCTTTCTACATACTTAAGCAGATATGTGTGACTATGGCCTACTGAAACACGAAATTATTAGAGATAGAATAGTAGTCTGTATGAAGGACAAGAAAACANGATGTGTGACTATGGCCTACTGAAACACGAAATTATTAGAGATAGAATAGTAGTCTGTATGAAGGACAAGAAAACAAGCAAACAGCTTCAGTTGTGGCCTTCATTATCATTGGATAAGGCAATTTTAGTGGCCAAACAGGCAGAAGTGCAAAGTCAGCAGTCCAGGGTCTTGCAGCAAGATGGTTCTGAAGTTTTGGAAATTAACAGGATTCAACTNAGAAGTGCAAAGTCAGCAGTCCAGGGTCTTGCAGCAAGATGGTTCTGAAGTTTTGGAAATTAACAGGATTCAACTTGGAGCACCCTGCAGCTGAGATAGGATGCTCAACAGTTTGGTGGAAATGACAGCGGCCATAGGTAAACCTCGTTTAGGCTTCAGCATGGGCTCATGTTTTCCTAAACAAACACCCCAGGCAGCTACACACTGCAGTGCAGTGCCAATTCTCTGGTAAGGGGTAGCATGACCATTCATAATGTCCAGCCAGAGGCTCTAAGTGCTTCAGCTGCTCCAAGCAGGGGCATTGGGGAGTAGTTTGTGTGGGTTCAAGTACATCCATAGTCTTTAAGGGAGTAGTATCCATTCCATCTTCAATTTTTCTTACCAATCTTCGTAACAAAAATGTATGACCAGACATTAAAAATAAAAGCTTGAGATGACATAGAGGATTACTACAAATTTTTTGAAANATAACAAAAATGTATGACCAGACATTAAAAATAAAAGCTTGAGATGACATAGAGGATTACTACAAATTTTTTGAAATGTGTACAGTTTCAATTATGCCAGTATTTTCTCATGTAGGATTGACATTATTAAATAATTAGGTAATATTTTATTACGGTTACAGATATGAAACTAATCATGTAAGAAAAATAAGTTGGATTTCAAAATAACTATTAAGATGTTCCCTATGCATTGATTACCTTGGTTTTTAAATATTGACTCCTAAAATTAAGTAATGGAGGAAAATATGTTAATACAAGAAGGCAATGATACTTCCCCCTTCATGTTCAATTCAAGATCAGCATGGTGAGTCACAAAGCGATCAAGCTCTTTACTCCAGAGACCAAGAGTATTTCATTATGTGCCTTACCTTAAATTCAATTGGCTTAGCAGAGGAAAGGCAGAGTCAGTAGAGAGCTTTAATTAGTGTTACAGATTTTGAAAAAAAGTTTAATTTTTTTATTGACACAGGTGCAGATGTTACCTGTATTCCAAATATCATGGTGCCCAATACTCATTGGGAATTAGTTATCCCTTGCAAGATAAACTTAAGGGACCAAATGGTAATGATTTGGGTGTTCTTAGATTTCTAGAATTGTAACTAAAATACAGGGCAACATCTCATAGGAATACAGTGTATGCGATTTCTTATCTTCAGACACCCATTTTGGGCAGAGGAAGGCTACTGAAGTTGAACATTATGTGTGCTAGTAGGAAAAAGGTAAAGTTTCATAGCATAAATTATAAAAAAAAGTGTAGCAGAAAGTGTAGCAGAACATGTAAATACCTGCAGTGTAAACATAACCTCCTTGCAAACGTCACAGGTCAATTTGCATAAGGAATTTCCAGATCTTTTTAAAAAATTGGGGGAGGTAAATGGGGAAATTTAAATTGTTCTAAATAATAATTACACCTCCCATATTCAATCTGTGGCTCGTGTTGTTGCCATACATCTCTTTGGTAAGCTCAAAGCATAATTTGAACATTTGCAGAGAATGAATGTAATTTAACAAATTATCGAACCCACAGATTGGGTTGCACCTATATTAGTTGTGCCAAAGGGAGAAACAGTTCACATTTGTGATGACTATATGAAGTTGAATAGATGTGTTCGTAGACCACACTTCTCCATTAATAGTATGGAGGTTACATTGTTTCAGTTGACAGGGGCAAAATTATTTTCAAAGATAGATGCTAATTCAGACTTCTGCCAGGCTAAATTGGAAAAGCAAAGTCAATTGTTAACAATGTGTTTACTCCATTTGGGGAATTTTTCTTTAAGAGATCGCCATTCAGTGTATCATTTGCCCCAAAATACTTTTCCACTAAGATAGCACAGATTCTGGATGGTATACAGGATACTACATTCTATGGGGATGACATTCTGATCTTTGCACCCACCATGGCTGAAAATTATAAGATATTGAGGAAAGTTCTTCAAAGACTAGAATCTGCAGGTATCTCCATTAACGAGAACAAAATGTGTGTTTGGGGTCACTCAGGTGAAATATTTGGTGCATGTCCTTAGTGCGGACGGGATTTCAGTGGACCCAGATCGTATCTAGGTCATCCAGAACTTTCCCATGTCCTCAAACAAACTCTAAATACAGAAGTTTCTGGGATTTGTGACTTTTTCTTCCAGATTTTTTCCTGCAAAATCAGGGCTGTTGGAACCTTTGTATGCTGTGCTTAAGGCAGACGTGGAATTTGTATGGGGTTCACCCCAGCAGAAGGCTTTTGTGCCAATTAAATATCTGCTATCTCAAGCTCCCACCTTGACATATTTTGATCCAAGTATGTGAATCATTGTCCATGCTGATACTAGTTCAAAGGATTTAGGGGGTTGCCTTATNTGACATATTTTGATCCAAGTATGTGAATCATTGTCCATGCTGATACTAGTTCAAAGGATTTAGGGGGTTGCCTTATATAGGAAAAGATGGGCAGTGCAAAATTTATGGGTAAGCCTACCATACACTATCAGACACAGAGAAACTATATTCACAAATAGTAAAGGAAGCATTAGCATTCACATGGTATGCTGACAGGTTCCGCAAATATATCTTGGCTGTAGAAGTAAGACTTGAAATGGACCACAAACCATTAATTCAGATTCTCCAGATTAAATACACAGATGATCCAACACCTTGCCTGCAGAGGCTCTGCCTAAGACTGATGAGGTACATCTATAGTGTTCAGTATGTTCCTGGTTAACAGCTAGAGGTTGCATACTGTTTGTCACTGAGTCCTCTAAAGGAGAGNTGACATATTTTGATCCAAGTATGTGAATCATTGTCCATGCTGATACTAGTTCAAAGGATTTAGGGGGTTGCCTTATGTAGGAAAAGATGGGCAGTGCAAAATTTATGGGTAAGCCTACCATACACTATCAGACACAGAGAAACTATATTCACAAATAGTAAAGGAAGCATTAGCATTCACATGGTATGCTGACAGGTTCCGCAAATATATCTTGGCTGTAGAAGTAAGACTTGAAATGGACCACAAAACATTAATTCAGATTCTCCAGATTAAATACACAGATGATCCAACACCTTGCCTGCAGAGGCTCTGCCTAAGACTGATGAGGTACACCTATAGTGTTCAGTATGTTCCTGGTTAACAGCTAGAGGTTGCATACTGTTTGTCACTGAGTCCTCTAAAGGAGAGAAAACAGAAGGATAAGGAGTTCTAACAAGAGTTCTAAAGTTCTAGTTATCCCATAACAGATCAAATTTTGTCAGGTATTCAGACAGAACAAGAAAATAATCCAATCTTCAAAAAGCTGAAATCATATTGTTTACTGGGCTGGCCAGACAGAAAGGAGATTCCCGAGTATTTTCTCCCATATATGCAATACCAAAATAACATTGCTTATCATTATTCATTCTTGCTAAAAGGTACCAGGTTGACTATTTCAGTTTCACTTCAGCTGCATTGATTAAAATATATCCATGCTAGTCATCTGGGAATTGTGAAATGCAGAGAACGAGCCAAAATGTCAGTTTAGTGGTTTGGGTTATCTTCACAACTGAAAAACGTGATCTGCAACTGTCCAAATTGTATTCAAGTTAGGCAAAACTCCAAACAACAATTTTTACAAGCAGAAAATACATCTAAGCCCTGGCAGGTAGGTAGGTAGTTGGGCTTAATGTCTCATTGACAGCAATGCCATTATAGATGGAGCAAGATGCTCAGGGAACAGGGAGTGGGGAAGGAAAGGGAAGGAATCAGCCATGACATTTGTTAGGGACCCATCCCAGCATTTGCCTGGAGCAATTTTGGAAAACCATGGAAAACCAAAATTAGGATGGCCAGACCAGGAATCGAACTTGGCTCTTCCTGAATGCTAGTCCAGTGAGTTACCACTATGGCACCCGACTCAGTTCCCTGGCAGGTAGTGGTTGGTTGTAGATTTATTCTAGTGTGATATATGGTACCTAATAGATACTGACTATTACTCTATGATTTTTGAGATATTCCCTCTAACATGCATGTCAGATATCATGGTCATTGGAAAGTTAAAGGAAGTCTTTGCACACTTTGGCATACCAGAAATAGTAAGAGCCTACAATGGATCCCAATTTATATCAAGTGACAACAGTTTTGCTCAGACATATAATTTTTAAGTGGTTACTTCTTGGCCACATTATCCTAAATGTAATTAATGGTTGTGTGGAGGCAGCAGTCAAGGTTGCAAAGAGTTTGTTAAAAAGAATGAGGATATTTCCTTGACACTCCTGTCGTACCATACCCTTAGATTGCAGATTCAGTCCAACCAAGATGCTAATGAACCGCAGGTTGAGATCTACACTTCCACTTCTCCCTCGCATCAGTATTGGAAGTAATACAGCCTCGGCTTGGAAAAAATAGGGAACATCTTCGGAAAGAGAAACAAGATGCTAATTATAACAGAAGACACAGTTCATCATTTATCTGACTTACAGGTAGAGGACAAAGTGTGGATTTATGATTTAAGAATGTATGGCACCATTATGCTGATTGGTCCACAACCACTCTCCTATTGGGTAAACACCCACCAGGGTCAGTATTGATGAAGTTGATGGTTTCTAGTTCCTGCACCTTTTGCTGGTGAAGGTATTCCGTTTGAAGGAGGTTATGTCAATTACAGTATCTCCTGAATTAGATATGATGTACTGAGTGGTGTGCCACCAGCTGGTTTAGGCAATAACTCTTGACTGTATGGAGTTAAAGAAATGCAGAACAGAAAGATGGAGGAGTATTCAGGATCTGAAGTATTCACTCAAAAAAAGGGGTTCAGGGGTTTCCAGTATAACGTAACATGGAGAATTTAGAGAATACCTCTAGTAGGTACCATGGGGAATAGCAGATAGACAGAGGCGAAGTGGGAAAAACACCAGCCAGAATGAACGAACGACTATGTCTGTACACTTGATGTCATATGAATGGGGCTTTGTTGAAAGAATGTGGTAGAAGGATAGTATGTTGATATTCAGTGTACTTTTAAGTCATTTAAGAAACATACCCTAGATGTAATAGTAGATCACTTGTATAGCCATATGTAACAATGGTATATGAACTTGACAAACCTATAATATTAGGATAGTCTATGGATATTCTGTGTACTACTTTAAAGTCATCCCTAGCCCAGCTGTAATCGTATATTGCTTGGATAGCCATGTGAAACAATGGTATGCAAACTTGACAAACCTATAATATTAAAGGGGAGATGTTCTGTACGGTACTTTCAGAGAGGCAAGATTGGCAGCATTGTATCATGTACTGTATGTTGTGATAGAGGCTGTGATCTAATAAAGGACTGATTGATATAACACTACGTAAGCTAGATGTTATTTGTCAGTGGACAGATCAGCATCGCAATTCATTCCAAATGTTGAAAACATTGATAACATCCATACCAGTACTTCAGTATTATGATCCCCAAGAGCTAGTCACTGTTTCTGTAGATGCTTCAAAGAAAGGTCTGGGAGCTATTTTGTTGCAAGCAAATGGGATGGTGACTTTTGCTTTTAAATCACTTTTCCAAGTGCAACAAATCTATGCTCAAGATTGAAAAAGAGCTGCTGGCATTAGTGTATAATTGCAAATGTTTCTACCAAAATATTTATGGGCATAAGGTACTTGTGGGAACAGATCATAAGCCTTTAGAAGCTATATTTACCAACCTCTTGATAAGTGTCCAATACAACTGCAGTGGATGCATTTCAATTTGCAGAATTGTGACACAGCATTAAAGTAGGTACACACCTGGCAAGGAATTAACTGTAGCTAATGCGCAATCGTAGAGGAGTGGGCTTGATGGGGTTTTGGATTTAAATGAGAAAGAGATAACTGCTCAACATGGACTGGTAACTCACTACATAAGAGCCATGCAGGACATGGTATTGTCCGTCTCATATAACTTGGCAAGATTATGACAGTCAGTGAGTGGCAATTTGACGTATACGAAACAAACAAAGCGCCATTTACAAAATCCTNCTTGGCAAGATTATGACAGTCAGTGAGTGGCAATTTGACGTATACGAAACAAACAAAGCGCCATTTACAAAATCCTATATCAGCTGATGCACGAAGGAACAAAAGTTAATATTAAATTGGCTATTCTGGGTGCACTGCCGACGCACATCAGANATATCAGCTGATGCACGAAGGAACAAAAGTTAATATTAAATTGGCTATTCTGGGTGCACTGCCGACGCACATCAGACAAGCAGAAAATATGTGATAAGAAAGAGTTCCTAGATTAATTAATACATTTTATGTTATGTGGTCACAAAACAGCGATTGTTCGAGTAACAAACTAAACTTCATGATAAAGTAGTAATGTATAGGTGTTCAAAATTAAATGCACAATAAACGATCCGTATCCAAATGAACGCAACTTCAAAACCTTGAGAGTTCTTTTCACGTCGTATCCCCACTTTCCATCCATGCTTTCCATGCGTGTTTGATATTAATTCCAAAAGAATACAGAAATATTGCATGGTATTGTTTAATTATTTTTTCTAATAATTTTATGAAGTATATTTTAAATTTGTGTCANGTATCAGCTGATGCACGAAGGAACAAAAGTTAATATTAAATTGGCTATTCTGGGTGCACTGCCGACGCACATCAGAAAAGCAGAAAATATGTGATAATAAAGAGTTCCTAGATTAATTAATACATTTTATGTTATGTGGTCACAAAACAGCGATTGTTCGAGTAACAAACTAAACTTCATGATAAAGTAGTAATGTATAGGTGTTCAAAATTAAATGCACAATAAATGATCCGTATCCAAATGAACGCAACTTCAAAACCTTGAGAGTTCTTTTCACGTCGTATCCCCACTTTCCATCCATGCTTTCCATGCGTGTTTGATATTAATTCCAAAAGCATACAGAAATATTGCATGGTATTGTTTAATTATTTTTTCTAATAATTTTATGAAGTATATTTTAAATTTGTGTCATTTTGAGCCAGTAATAGATGAAAAGTCAACATTTAAAAAGACGACATCAAGGGGCCGGTCAACGTGCTGCTATATGTTGAGCTCACAACTCGCCCTGCCATGCCATACGCACCAATTGTCCGCTCTTTCCCGAAGCATTACCAGCTACAAAAAAAAATAGCTTTCGTTTGTAAAATAACAAATTTACAAACCGATACCAATAGTTTTTTTTTCCGCAAACTCTGCATCATTTTTAAAGTACTATCTATTTTGTGTACAGCGATTTTGATTACTAGTAATTTCTATTGGGCCACTAACCATTCATCTATGTCCAATAATTGCCATGTTGTTCTCCTGCAAACCCATTTCATTGTTTTCGTGTTGTTACTATATTGTATTAATAAAACGAAGAAAGTGGGATGTGTGTGAATAGTTTTTAAGCAATTCTTACGTTATTCCACGCCACATATTTCCAACTCGAACTATTTAGTATCAGTAATAGCAGAATTATTGCTTTGCAAAGTTGTTGGTGAGTTTTTGGAGAATAAAAGTGCGTTGTCAATCAAGTTTCCGTATTACTTTTAGTTCCACTTATATTAGCTACGACATACAAAGTTTGATAAGAACTACAACTACCATCTCAACCAACTCAAATTCGCTGTCTCAAGACAAATTAAAAAAGAGTCAGCAAATATTTAATTTTTTGTATTCTAGTGGTTTACATTGGTCACTGTTGTAATTTTTGGTTTCTATTGTGCTGTAGCCATTTAGTTTCTGTTGTATTCTAGTGGTTTCCATTGGTTTCTGTAGTATGTTATTGATTTGTATAGTATTTTATTGGTTTCTATTTTGATAAACCCAGTGGGTTTCTGTTGTATTCTGGTGGTTTCTGTTGGCTTCTGTGTTGTTTTGTTGGTTTCTATGGTGATGTGGCCAGTTGATTTCTCTAGTATTCTAGTAATTTACATTGGTTCCTGTTGTATTTTCTTGGTTTATGTTGTGTCTTATTGGTTTCTGTTGTACTGTTGCATCCTTAATTGTTTTACATAGTGTTATGTTTGTTTCAATTGTGTTATGTTGTGTTCTGTTGGTTTCTGTTGCATTTTGTTGGTTTCTGTTGTGTTTTGTTGATTTCTGTTGTGTTTTGTTGGTTTATGTTGTGTTGTTAGTTTCTGTTGCAATTTGTTGGTTTCTGCTGTGTCATACTTTTGGGTTCTATTGTATTCAGAATGTTTATATTGAATTTAGTTGTGTTTGTTTGGTTTCTATTGTGCTGTAATCACTTTGTATCTGTTGTATTCTAGTAGTGTCCATTAGGTTTTTTTGTGCTGTAGCATGACGTTTTCTGCTATATTCTAATGGATTACATTGGTTTCTCTTATGTTCCATTGGTGTCTACTGTTTTTTTTTGTATTCTAGTGGATTTCATTGGTTTCTGTAGTGCCAGTTTTGGATTTTTTTTTTAATTTTTCTGATTGTTTAATTGAATTTTTTTATTTTTGTTGATATCTATTGTGCTGTTAGCAGTTTATTTTGGTTGTCTTTTAGTGGTTTCCATTGGTTTATATTATGCTACATTTGGTTAACATCTATTGTATTCTTATTGTTTAAATAGCTTTCTTATATGTTTAGTTTTTTTTATGGTGCTGTATCTGTTGATTTTTGTCGCCCTACCTGTGATCTCCATTGGATAAATGTATGTTTTGTAGGTTTATGTTGCATTTCCTGATATGGTTTCTGTTTTTCTCTGTTAATTTTTATTTTATTTCACACTGTTACATTTTGATCAAATGTGTCTTGCCTTACCTTAGTTTCTGATATCTTTTGTGATTTTCTGTTCTATTTATAGTGGTTTACTGAACACAATAAGAACCAATAAAAACAACATAAACAAAACTTAACATAAACTAAGTACTTCACAAAGCAACAGGACAAGTATATTAAAACCCAATAGAAAACAATGGAAACCACTGAGACTACCACAGATTCAATATAATGAAATTTGACAGAAACCCTCAAAATATAACATATTTTTGAAAAAACTATTGTAGGTCAGTAGGATTACATCAGAAACCAACAGGACGAAATGAAAATTCAACGGAAACAACAGAAACCAATACCAATTTCTGGTACTACATTAGAACACAACAGAATGAAATGCTAGAGAAACAAACTGAATACAACAGAAACAAATGGAAACCACTAGAACAACAACAGAAATCCACAAAATACATTGGAAACCATTAGAAAAAACTGGAACTGCATCAGAAAACACAATGAAATGCAACCAAAACCAACCAAATATAACCTAAACCACTAAACCACACAACAAAAAACCACAAAACATAACAGAAACCAACATAAATTACTGGGTCTACATCAGAATACAACAGAATGAAATAAGGCATAAATCAAAAAAATGCAACAGAAACCACTGGAAATACAATAGAAAAAATCAAAACACAACAGAAACCAATAGAAATAACTAAGACTACATCAAGATACAACAGAATGAAATGTGACCGAAAGCAACNAAAACACAACAGAAACCAATAGAAATAACTAAGACTACATCAAGATACAACAGAATGAAATGTGACCGAAAGCAACAAAATACAACGGTAATTGTTCAGAGTAGCGGCTTTTCTGAAGGAAACGTCCTAGACCCACAAAAATGGCATAAATGGGTTCTGCACAGTTTACCTTGTTAATATTCAGGAGGGCGTAATGTTAAAATAAGTAGAATGTATTAAATAAAATAGTTAAAAGTACGAACAATTCATCCGCTTTGTTTACGTCAGACGCCATGATGTTTGGTGAAGTAATGCTTTAGTAACGTGAACAAATGCGCATTAGGACGTCACCTTATTGGCTGTGGATGTAGATGTCACAAAAGATCAGTTACTCAGTTGAGGTTTAGATGCGAAACAGTACGGTTCGTGGCAAGTGGTGTGTGTGTTGCGTACGTCAAAATCTGACCATGCGAAGGTTTGTGATTTAAAAATGGAGGGTGCAAGAACGAGTGTTTCTGTGCGTAATATTCTGCTATATGGACGGGTTTACTTGGACGTTTTAGGAGATCATGGTGTTTTGTCAAGTGAGGTAAAGTGCAAGACAGTTGAATTGGCGGAGGACAATTGAATTGTACCTGCCGCCTACCTAGGCGAGTTAATTAATATACTTCCAGTGTATTTTACAGTTCCTTCAAATCCATAAAATCCTAGATTAGATTAACACCCTACAATTCTAGGTTAGATTAATACTCTACAATCCTAGGTTAGATTTAATCCCTACAATCCTAGGTTAGATCAAATCCCTACAATCCTAGGTTAGATTAATACCCTACAATCATAGGTTACATTAAAATCCCACAATCCTAGGTTATATAAAAAATGTAAAATAGTGATTCACTCATCGTGGGGTTAGGTTCAGTTATGTTAGGTGGGCACATATTACAAAATTAGTCATACGTTAATGNAGTGATTCACTCATCGTGGGGTTAGGTTCAGTTATGTTAGGTGGGCACATATTACAAAATTAGTCATACGTTAATGTCCCTAGTATATTCGTGTTCTGCGTAATTAGTAGAGTGGAAATATAGCACTTTCGGGGTTTTTTTTTTTACAGAAANTCCCTAGTATATTCGTGTTCTGCGTAATTAGTAGAGTGGAAATATAGCACTTTCGGGGTTTTTTTTTTTACAGAAAAGCCGCTACTCTGAAAAATTACCAATACAACATAAACCAATGGAAACCACTATAATTNGTTTTTTTTTTTACAGAAAAGCCGCTACTCTGAAAAATTACCAATACAACATAAACCAATGGAAACCACTATAATTACAACAGAAAACCACAAAAGACATCAGAAACCAATAGAAATTACTAAGACTACATCAAGATACAACAGAATGAAATGTGACAGAAACCAACAAAATACAACATAAATCAATGGAAACCACTATAAATTAACNCAAGATACAACAGAATGAAATGTGACAGAAACCAACAAAATACAACATAAATCAATGGAAACCACTATAAATTAACATGACTTCGGAATACAACAGAATGAAATGCAACATAAACCAACAAAATATAACATAAATCAATGGAAACCACTATAAATATAACAGAAATCCACTAAACACAACAGAAACNGAAACCAACAAAATATAACATAAATCAATGGAAACCACTATAAATATAACAGAAATCCACTAAACACAACAGAAACCAATATTAATTACTAAGATTACATCAAGATACAACAGAATGAATGTGGCAGAAACAAACAAAATACAACATAAACAAATAGAAACTACTAAAACTACTTCAGAATACAACAAAATGAAATGTAACAGAAAAGAACAAGATACAACAGAAACCACTAGAAATACAACAGAAAATGACAAAACACAACAGAAATTAATATAAATAACTGGGGCTACATCAGGATACAACAGAATGAAATGTTACAGAAATAAACAAAATACAACAGAAACCAATGGAAACCACTACAAATACAACCGAAAACCATAAAACACAACAGAATCTAACATAAATTACTGGGACTACATCATGATACAACCAAATGAAATACAACAGAAACCAACAAAATACAACATAAACCAATGGAAACCTCTATAAATGCAATAGAAAACCACAAAACCGATCAGAAACCAATAGAAAATAATAATACTTCTTGAGAATACAACAGAACGAAATGTGAAAGAAAAAAACTAAATGCAACAGAAACCAGAACAAAATACAACAGAAACCAATGGAAACCACTATGATTACAACAGAAAATCACAAAACGTAACAGACATGAAAGTAGAACAATAGGATTTCATCAGAAACCAACAGGGTGAAATACATTAAAAACCAACAGAACACCACAAAAACCAATAAAAAACACTGGGATGACATCAGAATACAACATAATGAAATGAAACCAACAAAATACAACAGAAACCAATGTAAGCTACCAGTTTGAAAACTCTCCACTAGGGTTCACACAAAAAAAATTATTTTNCAAAATACAACAGAAACCAATGTAAGCTACCAGTTTGAAAACTCTCCACTAGGGTTCACACAAAAAAAATTATTTTTATATTATAATTAAGTGTATACCTTTTGTACAAATACATAAAAATTACAAAAGATTAATTTTTCTTTCATTTATTAATAGCATTCTTTTAGAGTATTTGAATAATTTATATTCTAATATANCAAAATACAACAGAAACCAATGTAAGCTACCAGTTTGAAAACTCTCCACTAGGGTTCACACAAAAAAAATTATTTTAATATTATAATTAAGTGTATACCTTTTGTACAAATACATAAAAAATACAAAAGATTAATTTTTCTTTCATTTATTAATAGCATTCTTTTAGAGTATTTGAATAATTTATATTCTAATATATATTATTTTCTGCACACCTTTGAAAATAAAATGTCACTACTTAAAAACATAAATTTTCAAACTTATTACTGAAGCTTAAGTCACAACACAACAGAAAGAATCAGAAACCAATGAAAACCACTTGTAATACAAGAGAAAACATCCAGTTGTTATAGGAAAGAACCCAACAAACTACAACAGAAACAAATTTAAAGGCACTACCATACAACAGAAACCAATTGGCTACAGCATAATAGAAACCAACGGAAACCACTAGAATACAACAAGATCCAACTGCCACATTAGAAACCATCAAAACATAACAGAAACTAATGGGAACCACAAGAATACAACAGAAATCAACTGGGTTTATCACAATAGAGACCAACAAAACAACACGCACAAAATTCTAATATGTGAAAGTAAGTAAACACTTTATTAAAACAAAATAAAAACATTTAAAAATTTCAAAATTCTGATCCTCTTGTGCAATACAAATGTGGCATTGGCAGAAGAAAATCTCTTGCAAGCATATAAACCCAATTCAATTGTTTGTATTGTTTGCATTGGCGTTAACATAAAAGTTAGACAGAGACAAGTACTGGTGTATATTATTCCTTGTTTTGCAGTCAGTCATTTGCTTGTCATCTACTATTATGGTTACATCACTGTTGCATGTTTGTATCACAGATGCTGAAATACACAAAAATTTGAATTTGTGTTATTAGGAGGACTATAAAAGCAGCACAATGCACTGAACTGTGAATAGTTTAATGATTTGGCTTGGTGTAATTACTAGAGACTGCAAATCACCACGTTTTTAGTGGACTTGAATTTGCATGTGAGTGATCACTGCATTTTTACTACATGACTACGCAGAGATGTACTACTTTTATAGTTATGTGAAGAAGAATGGTCTACATGCAGCAAAACTCTACAGGGAACATGAAGAACATAGAGCTGGGCCTCAATCCGAGGGGTACCCTAACCACTGTTTGATCCTTTAAGTTTGTAATGCCTACATGGAAGGTCACAACCAGGGACCAGACTTGGACACACACCCACAATGAGGGAAACGGATGTGATAAGATTTTGTTGTCGAAGAAACTGAAAGAGACCCATCAATGAGTTTCAGAATGGTGAGTCGCCGTATCGGAATTTCAAAATCAGAGGTACATCACACACTCCTGGCAGTTGGATATCATCCATACCATGTCACAAATGTCCAACAATTACAACCAGAGGATTATGACGGAAGAGTACAGTTTTGGCAAGAAATGTTATGAAGACAAGATGGTGAGAATTTTTTCCATCAAATTGTGTGGACAGATGAGTTCCATTTTAAATGCAACAGGGTGTTTAATGTCCATAATTACCATTCATGGAGTATTGAGAACCCACACTTGACATGGGAATTCAATTTCAAACACAGTATACTGTTTATCTGTGGCCTGACATACTAAACGGCCTGCTAATTGGCCAGTTCCAACTATCAAATTGCTTGAACGGTTAATTCGATTTACAATTTTTAACTAACAATCTGCCTGGACTGCTAGAAAATGTTGATTTGGAGATGTGCAGAAACAGGACATTACAAAATGAAGGTGAATTGTGTCACTATGTCTTGCGTGTTACTCAAATTATGGTTCCCGAGAAAACGGAGTAGTCGTGGCGGACCCATAGTCTGACCTCCACGGTCCCCTGACCTGAACTCGATTGATTTCTTTGTGTGGGGATATTACAATGAGCTTGTTTACTGAACAATCAAATAGAATTCTGATGCTTGCCAAAGAATTTCTTCCAGTTATGATGCATTTGTATTAAACAAAAGGGACATCATTTTGAGAATTTTGTTGTAATTTGTTGTAATAAACTATGTTTAATCTCTCTCAAACATCTGAATTTTTCACATACTACCCTTGGCACCACATTTTCAGGGTGAAGATATAGGAATAACGCAATGAAATTTGCAAGGTACGTAGCTGATGCAATGAGACAGTTTTTGATGTCAGTAAGAAACACCTACACAATACTAACTCTTTTTAAAAATGTCACCAGATGTTATTGTGGCGGATTGGTCATTCAGTCAGCTAATCTTAAACAAATATTCAAGAGTCTATTATAGTTATTCATTGCACTATACCAATATTTCACATTTAACTACAAGTTAGGCATTTAATATAGAAAATATGCTACTAGGTTTTCATGTATAATTCTGACACCATGTGCTTTTGTCTCATGTAAGTTCATTGCACATTCTGATTTCTTCATAATTATGTAGGTATAACCTACATATTTCATTTCAGATAATTTTTTATTAATTATACTTGCTGTGTTCCTATATTAATGTTAACAAAATGTATTAATAATTTACATAAAACTTTTTATACTTGTTATTTACCCTTGATATGCAGACTGTAACAAATCTGATTGTTTTCCGGAAGAATGTAGGTCTTAAGTCCAAATATGTCGAACTTTTTTAACATAGTGTGTGAAATGGTAAAGCAAACATAAAACTGACTATTTTTATGAGGAAAGTCGAGCCAAGCAAATAAGGAAATTTTTTTTTTTTTTACACAGTTCCAATGAACTTACTTTAAATTAAGCAAGCCTGATGTATTCATTAAAACAGATTTCAGTTTGAAGGGCTAAGCAGACTGAAAAATGAAATAATCATTAAACTACAATAATTTTTTATTTCTGCATAACTTATTGCTAGCAAAATAATTTACTTTTAACAAAATATGTTAAATAAAATGTTGACGCTTTTACGACTACTCTGATTACTATTACAGAGAATATATTTACTGTTTATGGTTGTAATCTTTGGTTTTTTCTTTGTTTGTACTAAATGGTTTTGCTACTATAACTTCCATATGCTTACTTCAGGTGTATATGATGGTGTAGGAATAAAGAGTTTGTCCAAAATGTAGTATTTTCATTTTTTCATCCATCTGACAATAACCACTTAGAATTTCAAAAGGTTATAGGCCCAGGATGTTCAGCACTGCACATGTGATCTATGCAATATTTACATATCTATCTATCATGAATAAAACTAATAAAAGGCTCAGTTAGGTGACATACTGTGTACAGGAGTGAAAAGGTATACTGTTTTTTTAAACAAAATTAATCCTCCTTGGAAATATGTTGTGTCTGGCTATGTTTAAATTCATAACTGTTCATAATAATGGCTAGTTCAAACAATTTCTTCCCAATTGAGACGCAAGAAGGAAAAAAACTGTCGGCAATGGCGTACCTAGATTGAATATTACTTACGCCATGAAGAGCTGTGGGATCTGGTATCAGATCCAAAGGATCCAACCAAAGGAATTACAGAAGAAGCAGAACGCAAGAGAGACACAAAGGCGAGATGCAAGACTAACATGCTTGTGCACCCACAATGCCATGTTCACCTCGAAGGCATACAGCCAATAAGATGTGGCATTTGTTAAATAACCTATGAAGGCACGGGACCAAATGTAGTATGCATCCTTCTAAAATAGCTCTTCGACATCTAGCTGAAGAGATTCATGAGAAAGAAGCAATATGTGACAAAAGTACTGCGTGCAATGCAATAAGTTAAAGATGTTGGATGCAAGCTGGAAGATACCACAGTAGTAATTTTGCTGTTTAGAGGGCTGACACCAGAATCTCAACCACTAAGAATAAATCTCCAAACATCTTGTGTCAAGCACACAACTAATTATGTCAAGGGATAACTTCTATAGCAAGAATACATACTCAGAGGAAGAGAAAGTGACACTTCAGGCTGTACGTTCATAACTTAAACCATAGGCGACATAATCAAGAAGCCACATAAAAGAACCTAAAAGGATGCTTCAGCTGTGGAAAACCTGGGCATCATGCTACTAACTGCTACAAGGGAAACTAAGCAATTTGAATTAATTCACACAGATGTTTGTGGGCCAATGAAGGCAGAAACTTGGAATAGGGCCCAATATTTCCTCACTATGGTAAGTAATTTCATCAGAAAAATAATTGTATTTTTCATTTGAAATAACAGTGAAGTATTCATCAATTTTCAGGAATTTATACTTCTTGTAGAGAACCAGTTGGATAGGAAAATCAAAAAAATCTATTCAGATAGTGGGAAAAAGCGTATAAACAAAAATTTAGAAAATTCCCTGGAAAAACTTGGTATAATTTATCGGTTGTCAGTAGAGTATTGTGCAGAGCAGAACAGGGTATTGGAATGGGCAAACAGAACAACAGTTGAAAAGGCTAGGATAATGTTACTCGAGGCAGGTTTTAATTTGCGGTATTAGGGGGAAGCAGTTAATTATATATCTACCTAAAAACTTAAAAACAGGAACACAATTAAAGCTGTAAAAGGGATGACTCCCAAGAGCCATGGACAGGGAGAAAAGTAACTCTTTCTCACCTAACGGTTTTTGGATCCAGAGCTATTGCACTAGTACCAAAAAGAAGCACAGCAAATGAGACCCAAAGTCACAGGAATTCATTTTTGTAAGATACTGTGAGAAAACTTGAATGTGTATAGGTTAATTTATACTCAGCATCCAACAAAAGTTAGAAAGCAAATAAATCTTATGTTCATTAAAAACTTTATTCAAGAGGGTGATGGTTTGTAGTTAGTAATCATGACACATCTGATAAGCATGCTATACCTGTATGTCGAATCACAATGGAAATTGATCAATATACAAAGCACAGAGCTGTAAGTGAGGTAGATGAGAATGCGTTCAGAGGTTTTCATGAATTGAATGAAATTCAGAGTAAAAATGTAACAGACACCAGATATGAGGATGAGCTCAGTGAAGATAGGTATTTCCCTGGAAATACTTTAGCAAACGTTACACTTTCTAGCCCATCAAGTGACAGTGAACGAATTGAAACATAATTTGGAGGGGGGAAGCATAGGTACCCAAAAATAGGGATATAGGAAACCTAAGGAAAACCCACATATGAATACATACAAAGTTGCCACCACAAATGTACAAGAACCTGAATCTCTAGAGCAAGCACATAAAAGCACAGAAAAAATAAGAGGCTCAAAGGAATTAAAGATGAGTTAAATCATTTGATGATAATGGGGCCTAAACTCTAGTACACAGACTTAAATATGAACAAGTAATATAGTGATTTTTGTAGATACAAAGCTAGATAAATAGTGAGGGGTTATTACCAGAGACAAGGAATTAATAGACTTAGTGGAAACTTCCTCTGCTGTAGTTTGAAACTCCTCACTCAGGTCTTTGTTTGCACTGGAAGCTGAGATGAATCTATCAGTGGGTCACATGGATGTAATTACAGCATTCTTAAATGGTGACTTGAAAGAAACTATATACATGGAGCAGCCTGCAGGTTTTTGTGTTAAGAGAATTATATCTGCAAGCTCACTAAATCTGTGTATATTTTAAGCCATCTCCATGGGAATGGTATGAGCAAGCAAAATCAGTATTGGAATATTTGTCTTTTGTCGTGTCAAATAAAGAACCATGTGTCTTTATAAAGAATACTGATTGTAAATTGGTTGTGATTGCTCTGCACATGGATGGCATATTGAATGTTAGTAATAATGTGGAATGAAAGTAAAAGAACAGTTGGCTTCTTAATTTAAAATAAAATATTTAACTATGGCAAGTTATATACTAGACATAAATTTTAAACAAGCAGGTGGAAAAAAAATTATTTTGTACCAAGAGAAATACATTGAAAATATTCTATGTAAGTATAACATGTCATGTTGTACGCTTACCAGTACTCCACTAGAGCTAGGATTTAAACTGTGTAAACCTGAAAAGGTTGCAGTTTTTAAAGAAAATGTGCTATATCAGAGCCTCTACCTAGCAGTATGCATGAGGCCTGATATAGCACATGCAGTAAATTATTTAAGTCTATTTAACAATTAATATAAATTGACACATTGGGAAGCAGCCAAGATAATTCTATGATTTTTTTAAGGTGCCAAAACACTTAAACTGGAATTCAAAGCACAAATTAACATAGATCAGGGCTATTTTGATGCAGGTTGGGCAGGGAACGGCACAGAGAGAAAATCCTATTTAAGCTTTTCATTCTCGCTGGAAGGGAAATTTCATGATAAAGTAGAAAGTAAAGATAGTTCCTCTGTCAAGCACTGCAGCAGAGTATATGGCTCTTTTAGAGAAAACTACGGAAGCTATATAGCTACATTCGTACAGAAGTTCGTGGGTTAGGTGTTGGTGAAAACAAGATCAATCCAACTGTATAATGATATCCAGTCAGCTCAATAATTAAGCACAAATCCTGTCTGTCATAATAGAAGAAAGCACATAGATATTAGGTACCCATTCATTAGAGATGGTATAAAACAAAATCAGATAGAGATGGAGTACTGCATGACTGTGAAAACAAGGTGACTTGGTAGTATTTTCATCTGTCTGATGATAACCACTTAAAATTTCAACAGAAAATAAACATTTACGATATTCAAATATCTTGTAAAAATATAGATATACCTTAATAACTGTTGAAGTAAAAAACATTCAGGTAATTTATTGCAACTAGCTTAGTAATTAGAGCTAAACCACTGAATGTAAATGTCAGATCATATTAAATATTGCAGGGCATTCACTACTCATTTCATTTCCTATATAACATTTTTGAGAAATTTTCAATGAATTTGGACATGAAAGATATTAGTCTAAAATTTCCAAGCGCTGCCTGTATTTTTTTTAAGCATAAACAAGTATCTCTAGTGATAAATTTTTAAGCAACTGGCTAAGCACCTGAAGTGGATGTCATCAAAAGGAAGAAAATAAGTGTCAGTTTTGTAGCAGTCAGTACATAAAATACCAATTTTTTAGAGGCAATAATTTAAACACATAAATAAATAAACATATATTAATATAACAACAACAACAACACTTGGAGCCTCCTTTGCACATTGCTTGCATATGCACTAACATCAGAGAAAGAAAAAAAAACTTACCATAGTCAAGAAAGGTAATTTTGACTTAACAGATAATGAAAAGCATAAATATATTAACATATATAAATAGCCTATACATATATTAATATGTATATTAACATATATATATAGCCTATACATATATATATATTCATATGTATATTGACATATATATATAGCCTAATATATATATTAACNTTAAGCAACTGGCTAAGCACCTGAAGTGGATGTCATCAAAAGGAAGAAAATAAGTGTCAGTTTTGTAGCAGTCAGTTCATAAAATACCAATTTTTTAGAGGCAATAATTTAAACACATAAATAAATAAACATATATTAATATAACAACAACAACAACACTTGGAGCCTCCTTTGCACATTGCTTGCATATGCACTAACATAAGAGAAAGAAAAAAAAACTTACCATAGTCAAGAAAGGTAATTTTGACTTAACAGATAATGAAAAGCATAAATATATTAACATATATAAATAGCCTATACATATATTAATATGTATATTAACATATATATAGCCTATACATATATATATATTCATATGTATATTGACATATATATATAGCCTAATATATATATTAACATATATAGCCTATATATAAGGAAGCATATATATATATATATATATATATATATATATACACACACACATATACATATAGGCTTCTGTACAAATAATTATTACTTGATTTGATAATTTTTTGTGAATAATCAACTGATTAAATAAAAATATGAAAATAGTTTTTCCATAAAAAGAATTATATTTTTTCCCCAAATTCTGATTATCCAACATTTTGTAAATTACCAAATTAAAAAGTGCCATTACTATCCAGTTAGAATTTTCATTCAAAAAAATTTCTAAATAAAAGTTTGAATTTATAAATTTTTTGATAGAGAATGCTTATTTATACATATTAACATCAAAAATTGTACCATAACTCAACAAGAAAATAATTTAAAATATAAAAACCATTACTTTTAGTTAATTAAGTAACAATTTAATATTTTTTAAGTAAATCCCTAAGAACTATTTGAAATTCAGCAGATACTAAAAAATTAGATACAAATATCAAAGAAAGAACTGAAATCCAAACCACAATTATTTGATTAGGTATACTTGACCACCAGAAAATAAAACATTCCCATGCAATTCCAGTTACAGAATTACTAAATAGTTACTGAATTTTTTAAAAAATTAGTACAAGAATGTCTGACACAAACATATGTATAAACCAAATATTGAGCAAGTGAAATATTAAGATGAACTATGTCACAGATTTAAAGGCTTTTTATGAAGAAACTACCTACATACAGCCCAAAGCAATACATATTCAAAATGGCTCTCATAGCATAATATTGCTATATACATGTAACTAAAAATCACCAACAAACTCAGAGAGGTGATTTATGCCGAAAATATAAGATACAACTGCATGTATCAATTTTCCCACAAGTGATTATTAGGGAGCTATGGGCCCCCAAACAGTGAATTTTTGAAATGATTTTCATTACAAATATCAGGAATTACTTGTGATTAAGCAACAAATCGATGAATGGTTTTTTGTAGAATGGAGATCCTACACCTTTGAAAATGTGATGGGTAATATCTCCATTCTACAAAACACTATTCACCGATTTGTTGCTTCATCACAAGTAGTTTCTGATATTTGTAACAAAAATCACTTCCAAAATCAGGATGCATAGCTCCCCTAATAATAACTTTAGCGGAAAATNAGCTCCCCTAATAATAACTTTAGCGGAAAATGGTACATATATATTTTTTTATCTTATAATTTTGTCAGGAATCACCTCTCGGAGTTTGTCAGTGATTTTTAGTTACTTGTTGTATATTGTTGGCATACTTCTAAAACTTAATATCTCTGTTTGAAAAAATGGTAAAGAGATCAAAAATAACTTGATGGGAAAACTAGATCTCATTAGCTTAAATATATAGCAACGTGTTGTACAGTAGGTTTACTAATTTTCATTAATACACATTGAAAATACACCAATTTCACCAAGAATCAAACATTACTGAAAAATTTAACTTATGAGGTTTTAGAAGTAAGCAGACAATATACAAAGTGACTATTGTAAAACCCACTTGAAGGGCATATTTATACGTACAAATATTGAACAAATGTTTTGTATTTAATATATTCATGACAATTTGTTGTTCAAATAGTTTACTGATTGCTAATGTATATAATTCACATTCCACAAGATTTGGTGGCATAAATAGTTAAAAGACTGTGTAAAGATAATGAGAGTAATTATTTTTAAACTATCATTAACTATATAGCATACCTACAAATTTTAATGTTAACATTTTCTAAAGATATAAGAAAACTATAAACAAATAAAAAATTCACAAAATTTATATAATTATTTCAAATACTTGGTATAGTCACGAGACAGTGCTACTGTTAATATTTTAATATGAAAGAGTTCATAGGTTTCAAAATAAAAAAAAAATAGAAATCAGAGAGGTTACTCTTATGAAAAAATCTGGGGATTTGAATGTAGTTCAACTACATTTAGTAATAATGGGAAAAAGAATTGGTCATACACTGATAACATGTATCATGAATTTAGGTAATAGCTATTGTGCAGTATGTTAGTTATAAGAAATAAAAACATTCATTATCATATAATCCAAAATAAATCTTGGTAAACACTTAAAAGTTTTATAAACATACCACAATATGGTGCAGATATTATTAAAAATCACGCATGCATGTAAACACACAACATACATAAAAAGAGCATCAAAATAAACAGTAGGACTGTCTTGCCACTGCACAATCTATGCAAATCTATGCTTGTAAAAAATTATGATAAGGGCAAATGCATGTAAGATTTATTATTGCCATGAAAGAAGAACTCACTGAAATGTTTGCTGAATAAGATGTTCATGACTGGATAAATCAATGAATGTTGTCTGTAGTAATCTACCATATCACCCAATGAAGTTTATCAGTATACCTGTGGAATGCTCTACAAATGCTTCTATATGCACACATGTGTACATGTTTCACATACATAACTGTTCTTTGTAAATTGGTTTTACCTTTTATATAACAGCTTTGCCTATTAATATTTAAAGTTTCTAGCAAATGCAAGTTTGTCTCATGCAAGTGATCCAGACGTATTTGTTGCACATTTTTCCAATGTACTTTTATTTTCACTGTTTGAACGAACAGTCTTACAGGCAGCAGTAGTAATGACCATGTTTGATGAAGGAGGGCAGGAAACTGTTGGAACATTGATTTCATCATCACCTGGCGAAACAACCATGCCACTGTTCTTAGTAACTGTAGGTGATGTGCCCGTACTTGTACAGCTTCGGCGGCGTTCACTGCTGTTCTCATAGGTCGGAGACTTCACATCAAACACAGAGACATCACTTTCTATGTCAGACTCGACCTACGTTGAAAAATAATAAAACATTAAAACAATAAACTTTAAGTAATTTACAATGCTTTACAAAATATAACAGTAAAGCTCCTAAATGTGTGTACATAAAAGAGTTAAGGAATTCTGGAATAATACTGTAGGTGATGACACACATGAACTTAAATTGTTCCCACCAAATTTTTGGAAAGACAACCTGTTTATTTCTTTAGACTAGTGATGGCCCGATACTCGATATCCAGTATCNTCCCACCAAATTTTTGGAAAGACAACCTGTTTATTTCTTTAGACTAGTGATGGCCCGATACTCGATATCCAGTATCAGATATCGGTATTATCGGTACATTTACCATTATCGGAGATCGGCACTAAAATATCGGCACATCGGTAATGGCCATTCTAACCTCAAGTATTTTCTCTCCTCTGCTGCACACTTAATTTTCCCAACTCTTAACATCAGGCTGCAGCAATACGACTAAAAAGAACAAAATAATTTAAAATATCAATATGCAATAATAAAAAAAAATTAAATAAAAAATTTTTTTTTTAAAAATTCTTTACGATAAAAACAAATTAGAATATATATGCCCATCATTATTTTTCGCATCACTGATTACATTTTTATTTTTGGTAAAGCAGCCTTATGTTTGACGTACATTTCTCAAAGTAAACAAAATGATCGTGGCTTGTTAGCTTAGTTTTCATTCCTGTCCTTTTACATATTTTTTGTAGACTAGTGACCTTTTTGCAACTTTAACTTAGTTTCGTAATATGTTGTAGTGAGATATAATTTTGTATAATGTTAAACTTTTTTTTTTATGCTTTGATGTACCAGGCATAAAGTAAATCTCACTTAGCAGTAAGTCAATTTAGCTTATTGCAAACAAAACTTTTCCAGGCAGCAGTTTTCTCTCAAACACTTTAGTAACAAATGTCTGCTTACAGTATGATAAATGAAAATATCGGTTTACAGATATCGGATCGGTAAAATCCTAAATATCGGAACCTTCATCGGTATCTGGTTTTTTCAGTATCGGGCCATCACTACTTTAGACATACATTTTTATAAAGTTACCTACTAGTTGTATCTAAAAAAAATTTCTAGATTAGAAAAAGTTTATGTGTGAAATCATACATTAAAAAAATATGTTTAGGCACATTAATATCTTAACATAACTTGTTTGTCAAAAATTTCACAAATGCTGAAAACTGTGTTTGTGTACCATGCAAAAAATAATTTATATGAAAGGCTGCAGAAAATAGTTTTATGAGTGTCACCAGGACAACCCCCTCCCCCACTGACCTGCCATTGAGCTGTCTGGTAAGGTTGTTTGGGGTGTATCTTAGTGCCTTGTTGTGGCTCTAGACCATCTCCCACACCCCCATTAAAATCCTAGTATTTAAGGTTAACTTACGTAAATAAATCACATAATCGAGCAGCAAATACTGTAAGAGTAAACAATTCTGTAATGGACAAGTATGGTAATTAGATAAGATAATACAGTAAAAATAAAACCATACCAATATTTACAGAGACCTTAGATTGGTCTAAGTAAAATTATTCTACAAGAAATAAAATAAAGAAATGTTGTGAAGGGATTAAAAGACAACTTTATTACTGTTATATATTGTCGGTATCTGAGGTCAGAATGGTCTGACCACATCCCCACCACACTATAAGTAAGAGCTGTATTTTACCAGGGTACCAGTTAACCTCTGCCAACTAACACAAGTAATAACATGAGNCCACACTATAAGTAAGAGCTGTATTTTACCAGGGTACCAGTTAACCTCTGCCAACTAACACAAGTAATAACATGAGCTTATGGTGGCATGGAACGTTCAGCCAGTGTGGCTGGTGAATACAAGCGACAAACAATAAAGGTTTCACCTTCACTTTCCCAACCCACAGTGCTGTTAGGGCTCAACTGCACACTTGTATAGAACAGACTTACACTTCTACAAAATCAGGATGCGTGCACTGATCCTTTGTTNAAGGGCTCAACTGCACACTTGTATAGAACAGACTTACACTTCTACAAAATCAGGATGCGTGCACTGATCCTTTGTTACCAGTTTTATTGGCAGTAGCCGCTATGTGGTACATAACACAAAATGCAGTCCAATACAAAACACAACACACTTTTAAAACTGTAAAATATTACTGATGCTACTTGTTTATGGTTATGCCCCTTGGAAATAAACAAAGTTTGAGTCTTGCACGATCTCTGCTGGCCGAGGTACAGATGGATAGAAAATACGGAGTCGGCTGGTGCCATATGCCTGCAAACATGTGTGGTCGACTGGGGGTGCCATGTGTTATGGTGTGATCAGGTCTTAGCTGAACG
This sequence comes from Clitarchus hookeri, assembly GCA_002778355.1. NCBI lineage: Eukaryota > Metazoa > Arthropoda > Insecta > Phasmatodea > Phasmatidae > Clitarchus > Clitarchus hookeri. Next base: position 225,133 of record NQII01000877.1, on the reverse strand, counting down.
GCCTGCCTGATCACACCTTCAACCAGGAAACAAGCGTGATTGTAACACCACTGAGCAGAAAGAAGACAGTTGCAGAAATCCCCTCCACGGGCCAGTAAATGGGGCCGCAAAAACACTGTAAACACACAGCCCAGTGTTTGATCGGCCCACCTTTCCCGAGGACTGCAATTAAGCAATTGGCAGTTCCTTATACCTAACTTATCCATCTACTATAATTCCTTCCAAAAATGTTTCCTACCGTAGCGAAGAGGACTTCAACCCGATCCATATTCCTGCTGCCACAACATGAACCCTGCAACTCCGCACAAAAACCAATTAAACAAGTCTGCGAGTGGTGAGGACATACATGGGTGCAACAAAAAAGGTTCCAGAAAGTAAATTATGGCAGCTAAAAAATAAAAAGATCAGTAAACAGAACTTAAGATCCAGGCCCCCATGGGACACACATCCTTCCTTCACTGCTAATGTTTCAAGGCATCCTTATGACTGTTACACAAAACTCCCAAAACCATAACCTAAATAAACAGTGAAATGCTAATTCTTTTACCCAAAATAGTTCAAAACTAAATAACTGCTTCATTACTTTAAACATTATCTCCAAATTAAAAGCACCTTGAATTTTTTTGGCTTGGAGGGCCGAGAATATGTGATGTTACTGTTTTGAGGGGTTAAAGAGTATGTGATGTCACGTGGCACTTCGGTTCCTTGGTTTGTTTTACTCAGTGATGTCACGTTGCTGCCGCACACTTTGAACTGGCCACTGTTTTTCCCTACAATCTTCCCATACTGCTCTCTTGCCCTTACACACACACTACACGTGCATTTGGGGTGTCCTCTGGGTGCTGCAGGGTAGCAGCCAGAACTGAAGGTACAATGACAATTTTTATAAATTATGATGATCTTTGTATTTATTATAGGTCTTCAAGAGCTAGAAATTTATGCCATTAGAGTTGAATGTAGATACAAAATATATTTAAAGGTGAAATTATTATTTTACATTTGCTTANAGAAATTTATGCCATTAGAGTTGAATGTAGATACAAAATATATTTAAAGGTGAAATTATTATTTTACATTTGCTTATAACAGTAGCATTTAAACTATTCCATATCACCTTGCCATATTATAATTTGGACCAAATTAAATAGAAGGAAAAAAAGAAAGCTAAATTTGGATTAGATCCTCCATAAGTGATGATTCTAATTAACCCAATAATTTTGGATACGGATTATATAAAGTAATTTATGCAATGGTGAAAAAGCAGTTTTGAGTAAAGAAGAATACTGAGATATTTTATGCAGTGACTTTTGGCTAAATCTTTGCCATATAATGAATATAAGTTAAATTTCATTTGGTTCCTCTTTCTGGTAAAATATTTTAATAGTCTTTTACTAGCATGAAGAGATACTTTATTGTCTAAACACAGTTTCCTATTTCCTCGTTGTCTACTTTAAGTAAGAAATAATCGCCCAGAGGAAATTTTTGTGACTAACTTTTAGGTCATCCATTAAAAGAGCTTTGTGAAATATTTTTTTATTACATTTCTAATGTCATCAATAAAGATAATGAATATGAGGGACAATAGGAAACCACCTTCTGGAACTCCAGGATGATAAGGAACCACCTTGGAGAACTCCTGAAGTCACTAGGTAGTACTGATAATATCTGTCTAATGTTTTAAGAAAAGGTTTAAGAAAGGATTTAGATTTTTAAGACACCATATGACTAAGCTTTGAGTAATTTCAATAGGATAAAATAATGGATATGTTAATTTGTGGGACATTCAATGTGACTTCAGTGATATTGGAGTAGACTCAGGCAAATAAATTAGCAAATAATTCTGTAACAGTCTGTGGATCTGTTCTATTTTCATCACTGTGTTTTATTGTAACAGTTGGATTTAGGTATTGTTTTATGATTTTGACATATTACCCAAATTTAAAAAAAAAAATTTTTATTTATTATTGATTTTTTTGCTGCCAAATATGCTTACGGTTTTTAGTTATTGTTTGGCTTTGCATATATGGAAAGAAAATTATCAGTAGTTACAGATAATCTTTTTTTTAAATATTGCTTATGGAATTTTTTTTATTTGCAAGGAGGGGAAACTAGTAGTTCGGAAAACCAAATTGTTTGATTTCTGTTTTGGGAAATTTTATGGGGGATTGTTTCAACAAAATATTCTGAGCTAGTGTTAGTTAAGAGGTTAACTTTGACATTGTATCCTGGTCACTCAGGGGCAATAGTCTGATTCCAATGGCCCCGAAATCACTGCAGCACCAGAATACCAATGAGTGAGTGTAGATTTACGTTACCATCCATAACAATATATAAATAGAGAAGAGGAAGATGGCAGTGTAAAGGGCTCAAGTCAGGGTTGTTGGTTTTGTATGCAGTAATGGAGACAGCAACAGCCATAAGGTCGGCAGACAAATGTTGGCATGATGCCACAAATAGATACTCTTCAATCCTTTAGGTTGGAGGCCCAAATAAACTTAATTTGTTTAGAGATGTATCATTATTAGCAGTTTTTAACTCCATAATATTGAAGAATTTTTTAACATGTATTTATTGTTTGTTTTATGAAGGGTTTGGTATAATTGTGTAACAGTCAAAGGGGCATTCAAGGAACCTCCCTTCAGCCACCATCACTGCCAGTCAAGAAGTAGCTGCGGATGAGGCAGGATGTCCATAAGAGAGAGCAGAAATTTTGGCTTGTAAATTTACAGTGTTCATTTCAGTTTGTCTTAAATTTATTCCGGAACCTATTTTATTTTTACTCCTCTGTGGCCTCGTATTGCAAGGACTCATTTAGAAGTTAATTATTTTTTCTCCATGGCATGCTCATGTGGGTTATAATTATGTTAAACATATGGCACCAGCCAATTCCAATTTTCTATTGGCTACCACCCTGGTTAGCAAGGTAGTTGCATGGGAACCAAAACATTTTCTAAATTGAGCGCACCTCTAAATTGTCAATTTTAATTTAATTGTTGTGGAGAGACATATTTGTGTATTGCTGTGGGCCCGATTATCCAAGGCTATGTGTACGAGTGTTTTTTTTAAAAGCAATAAACCTTTATAACCTAAATCTCTAGCACAATTTACTTTACATATGTGTATGTCCAGTCACATTTGGTACAAGGTTTGCAGTGTGACCAGAACAGCACTGTGAGGCATTAGGCTAGATGTATCATCACCACTGTGTCACAGGACACAGTGATCCAACAATGGCAAAATTTGTTCATCTCGGGTACATCAAAGGAGAAATGGAGGTTCGATAGGACGCTTTCTTACTGCAGTCGGACAGACTTATGGGTACCAACAACATCTGGTGTGGGATGGCAGATCACACGGTTGCTGTGCGGTGAATTATCAGACAATCTGTCAAACTCACTATCTGAGGACACATGCACAAGGACCCGGCATATATCCGGCAGTGCGAAGAGAGACTGTGGTGAGGCNCTATCTGAGGACACATGCACAAGGACCCGGCATATATCCGGCAGTGCGAAGAGAGACTGTGGTGAGGCCGCATACTGTAGGATAAGTGGATTGATTGAGTAAGTAAACAATTTAAAGGGGATGCACTGTGAGTGATGGTAGCTATGGGAATGGTTCAATATGTCATGGGATGAGTTTGCAACGTGGCCTGGAAGCGATTTACCGACAGGCATGCAAACATCTGGTGCCAGGCCCAGTTTTACGGGGAAGTGAAAAAGGAAATGGAGTCAGTGGAGAATTTGTTGCATTGAAAATACATTTGTTGTGCTGAATCTGCCCAATGGAAGTACCCAGATGTGGCACTGTTAACAATGAAAAAACTAGTGTGCAAGACAAACTATCAATCCTATGAGCCTTCAGCTGTCATTGCTGGGGGAATATGTGGAGCATGAAACCAAAACAGAAAACAGTATGAACAGGCTACTTCGACTGACAGCTGGTGCACTGGGGCAAGATGCCAGGGACAGGACTCTACATCAACTGCGAGGGCCACAACATCCGACCTTAGACCATCAGGAGGATGGCTAGCCATTGAAGTGGGATTTGCTCCAATATCACCATAGGAGCCAGGGCAGCTGCAAATAGGCGAGGAATGCTGGGCAGACAATCAGACCCCTGGGTGTCAGAATTGCCTAGCAATAATCCACCATTAGCACAGAGATTGCCTGAACAGCCTGCCGCCATGCAACCAGCTGGGAAACCGGGTGTGATGAAGGTGGAAAAGTTGTATTGCCCCCAGTGACAACTACCACCATGGGGCCACCAGAGTCATACCATGTGACAACACAGAGCCAGCGACTGATGCACATACCAGTCCATGTTAACTGACAACCACAGCAATGAACAAGAGTACTTGACCATCATATAATCACTCAAGCGATACTACCACCACCATGAGGGCAAACCATTTACGCTGAGAATGGGTAACCATGTGCTAACATGGCTATGGACGTTACAGGGACCCAGACATGGAACAGATGATCATGAAAGAGGAGGAATGTGACATAACGATACTGCCAATGTAGGCAGGGATGGAGGCCAACCCGGTATATTGAAGTCTGGACATAGTTGAGTACGAGGAAAAGGCACTTCCAGCATCAACTATCAAGCTCAAGAAGAGGGTGAAATGTGCTCAACAGACTTTCATGGATGATCCATGAACAATGGAGAAGTGTGATAACGAGATAAATGACACATTATGCATCTGCAAACCGCAGAAAGTATGTGAATAAGTGTTGATTATCTACCATGATCACAATCTGGCAGGGCACACAGGGGTAAAGCAGATGAATATGGCAGTTGACTCTAGGTGCCACTGGCTTGAGCTCGGGTGAGAGGTTTAAAATTATGCGAGGTGTGCCAGATGGTGGAAAGCCAGAATGAGTTAAAGGGCACAACAACAATACACACAGAGGTCAACAGAAACTTTTTTATTAACTTGGACATCATGGGCCCATATCTCTGAACACCCCAAGAAAAGCAGTTTATGCCAGTTGTGATAGACGAATGTACCAGGGGTCATGTTGGTGTAGTGGTCATAATACTTGCCTCTCACATAGGCGAATTGAGTTTGATTTCCGGTGGGGTCTCTCCCGGATATTTGCATGCGGGAATCCTGCTGGACAATGCCGCTGATCCATGGGTTTTCTTGAGGATATCCCGTTTCCCCCGCCCTTGCATTCTGGTGATGTTCCATACTCACCTCGCTTCACCCTCATCGGCTCTCAGTATCTCAATGTTAAGAGCTGCCCAAATCTCTCCACTCCATGAACGTACCAAGTGGATGAAGGTGTAACCGACCAGCAGCATGCATGTGATTACTGTAGGGGTGATATTGGAGAGTGCGTTCTTCCTCAGGTAGGGGTAAACCTGCAGTATCCTGTCAGGCAGCAGCACCCAGTTTGCAGGTAGACTGTGATAAGAACTCTGTCTGAGATGGCAGTAGTATGCAATCTGCCGGTTCTATTCCAGGATTTTTCCATCACATATGTGACACATGGCACATCATTTTAAAATAAAAAAGGACAAAATATTAATTATCTGTACCAATTTTCGCTTTGCTCAAATTAGTACAACAGCCTCCCTTTTATTCTTTTTAATCTGAAAATATTTTTTATCATTGAAAATAATAACTTAAAATATTACAATCCAACATATCTACTGCTATCTCAAAGAGTAAACACCACGATAATAACACATTGAGAAAGAAGAATATTGCAGTATAATATGATGCAAAAATATTAATATTTATACATGAATGAAAAATAGCACAATTTAAATTTGTGTATTCCTGTAATGAGTGACAGCACATTTCGTAAACAGCAGACAGCCATAGAACAGGTAACTAATTCAACAAAAATATTTTTAACATTAGTGAATTGGTGACTAAATGGTCCACACCAATTATGTAGACACTTTTTGATATAGACTACTGTATATAACAAACTCAACTTAGTAAAATTTCACATGCTATAAACCTCATGATCAATTTATCAGCCAAAATTACGAATCTGAAAATGTTCAGGTGCATATAAACCAATAAATAAAAATAGTTATAGGGTCTTGTTTTCTTAGACAGTCAAATAGGGTGCCTGGTAACATGATTGTTTTAATTACAACATATAGTGGACTATGGATTACTATGTTCCACACACATTTTAATACAGTATCCCATATCTCTATTATAAACTCAAAGATGAAACGTTTCTGGCATTGACTAATATTCTTCTCAGGTTTTTAATAAAGACATTTAAATAGTAGGGGTACATATATCGTCCCTACTTGTGTTTGGCGCAATATACTTTGACTTTTTCAAGTGTAAGACCTGAAACCAAATGCAGTCACCTGGCTAAACTAATAGAAATAAATTCACACAAATGTGTCACCCTTATTTATGACATTATAATTAATGTTAATTTCTACATAGATAATCAATTTAAAAACAAGTGTGAGACACAAGGAATATTAAACAATAATTGCTCATAAATTGTTGTAAAATAAACAGAAGAAATCAGGTATGCTAGAATATTGTTTGAAAAGTTTATTCTCCAGTCACACAGAAAACCGATTATGAATTACAATTGTTCTCCACACAAATGGTATGGCTTCTATTATTGACAATGCATATATATATATATATGTACAGTGATATTCTTTATACAGATCTGGTCCAAAATCTCAGACCATAGCAGATTTCAGATATAAAAAGCGTGTATAAGAATATATACCTTTTTTTTATAATTAAATGGGGCACTATCTACAAAACAATAACCAATAGTTTACGGAAATATTTACGACCGTGAGAGCTATGTTATTTTAAAGATTTCTTAAAGTTTGAAAGTTATTTAAATTTTTCTATTTTGTAGATACTTGAGTAAAAGGTAAATGCTGAAATACAATGGTACTTTTTAAAGATAATATTTAGTTTTTATAGATAATATTTTTATAAGGTTACTCCATAAACAAATAAGAGTCCCATTAAAAATTTGTTATAAACTTAATTTATGTTTTTATGAACTAGAGTATTTCAGTTATAAANAGGTTTTTATGAACTAGAGTATTTCAGTTATAAATAAGTATAAATTTTGATATATATTGTGTACATTAGTCATTAACTAGATGCAGCAGTGACACTGCGTGGTCTCACACCCAAAAAGCAATGTATGCAAAGCAACTCCATTCAGGCCTATATTTATATATATATAAATATAATATGTTAGGCCTTTATATTATATACATAAGCTTGCATCACATAATAAAAAAGATAGTAGGGCCAAGTGGGGTGAATGGGAAACGGGTCAAAATTTAGAGTAAATGTGATGCAGTCGGAAATTAAAATTTTCTTAAGGTAATAAAATAAGATATTAAANTATAGATAATATTTTTATAAGGTTACTCCATAAACAAATAAGAGTCCCATTAAAAATTTGTTATAAACTTAATTTATGTTTTTATGAACTACAGTATTTCAGTTATAAATAAGTATAAATTTTGATATATATTGTGTACATTAGTCATTAACTAGATGCAGCAGTGACACTGCGTGGTCTCACACCCAAAAAGCAATGTATGCAAAGCAACTCCATTCAGGCCTATATTTATATATATAAATATAATATGTTAGGCCTTTATATTATATACATAAGCTTGCATCACATAATACAAAAGATAGTAGGGCCAAGTGGGGTGAATGGGAAACGGGTCAAAATTTAGAGTAAATGTGATGCAGTCGGAAATTAAAATTTTCTTAAGGTAATAAAATAAGATATTAAATGTATTTTTTCATATAAAAATAGCGAAAGTGCAACATTTTTCTTTATATAATAATGCTAGCAGTTTTGAAATAATGGGGAAATTTTGTTTTTTCTTTCAAATTCATCCTGCCTGACCGTATAATATGCCGTAGTTGCATCAATAAATAGGCAAAAAATAAAATTTTACCACATATTTATAAAAGTAAAATTTACCTAAAAAATTTTAACATATTTGTTTACAATGCCAATTTGGACGATTGTGATAAAAATTTTAATATAGGCATGATTAATTTTTATTACAATGTTTCATAACCCAGTACTCATAATTCAGACATGGGAAGAGACCAGCCTTAAGTAAAGGACATACTAAGGATGGCATACCATATATTTCAGTTATTGACGATAGAGAGTGCAATAAAAGATCTTATCAACATGGATTATCATAAATGGCTGGCGGTGTAAGTTTTATACAGTTACTATAAATAATATGTACTGTATGTGAAAACAAGCATAGCTTTACAATGTAATGTTACGTTTTGTCCATTTGTCCTATGTTTCAGGGCATAACAATTGAAGCATAAACCAATAGCCTGCTATATTTGGGAGTGAAAAATAGATTCTGTTGCTTCTGTGCTCGCTACAAGTCAGAAGAAAAGGACCCACCAGTCCATTTATGTTACAAGAATTATGCGGTACCCGCAACAGGAATGGAGCAATGTATTATTGTTTTGTAAAAGTACTGAACAACATGGGCTGCAATATTTACACTACATAGGCGACGGTTACTCCATTGTGACTACTCGCTTACAAGAGAGAGATTCATATGGTCATTGCATAACGAAAATAGAATGTGCTAACCATATGACAAGGTATTTCAGTGATGGTTTACATAAACTTGCAGAAAATAAGGCTTATTCCCTTGATCCAAGAAGAGTTTTCACAGAGAATGTCAGTGGCATTTCATGAATGGAAACACTTTTAAAATGTGTGCGTTAAGCAGTGAAAGAAGCATCCCATGCCCTAACACTGCTCAATCACAAATCTGTGACACATTAACACAAAACATATTGAACTCATTGGATAATATCTCTGGTAATCATGAAAATTGCTGAGAAGTATACAGCAAAATAAAAAAAAAAGTGAAAAAGCTAACGTAATGCCATGTTTAGTCTCTAGTAATCTAGTTGTACCGATAAGGAAGTTACTTGACAGACTGGTATGTTATGCGGATTGATTGATTCTCAATTAGACGAAAAATCAAGCTAAAAGGCAAGTATTGTTCTAAATTAAGTAAAAATCCCATTCTTTTCAATAGTTTTTTATAAATAAGTGATTTTCTTTCAGGTTCATAAGTTTGATTTCAAAATTTACTGGAGGCAAAAGAATAGACTTTTCTAAATGAGGGTCATACAAATCAAAAGCAGTAGCAGCAGGCTTGTCGTTCTCTGCTGGTCCATCTTGGCATTCCAGACATTGGAAAAGAATATCTGGAAAAAGTCCAGGAAATAAGTTGAAAACTCCTTGCACCACTTCATAAGAGGTATGAAACTAACATCAGACTAAGAAGGAAAAGGACAGTGCGCCCGGACTCAGATTATGGACCTGAACCTGACATATCAGCAGAAGAGTTGAATAAAAAATACCAATATTTCCTAGAAGAGATATCTACTCAAGTAGACACAGGGGCCAAACATGCATTGCTTGAAAGGAAGGGTGCCTCGATTGTCTAATGGCATACAATTTTCGGGCTGTTTTCCATAGGTTAGACTACACACCATGCCACAATCATGGAAAGACCATTCTATACAAGCAGGATGTCACTGCTAGAGCAAGTATGGGAGACTTCATGAAAATATTGTACTGCAAAAGTATGAAGAGATGCAAGCCATCAAGGGTATTACAATCATTCGAGCAAGTTGTGCTCACAGGGTAGAAAAATATGTGCCTGGAGTGTAACTCCAATGGCCAAAGCCTAAAAACAAACCATGTATACTATTTCCAAATTCAAGGTAAATTGAATATTACGGACAAAAGTCTAGTGACTTTGTTGCATACTAAGAAAATTATATTTTCACCCAAAGAATGCTCACAAATAAACTTCTCTGGATGAACTTTATGCTACCCAAGTTGGAGCACTTCTATCTGCAATGTATGTTGCCTGAAATTATTGATAGCAGCATAAGGTGTAAATTGAAGTGTAGATATCCCGAATACATCTTTGAGATGCAGTCTGCGAAGGAAGCCAAAACACTCAAGGAAAAGTAAGACATAGGGTGAACTGTTCGCTTGCACATCTGTAGGCTTACTAATTAAAGTCATTACTTATATGCAGTAATTTCCTGTCGAATAAATGCAGTAATATGGCATTTAATAAATATAATGAAAAAAGTTAGTGTTCTAGTACTACATGCTGACCATAGTGAATAATAGTTGTAATAAAATACTTATAATTAGCCATAGACACAAAATTAAATCAAATAAGAAGTGTAATAGAAAAACTAATATTTTAATTTAACAAATTATATACACTGAAGAGCCAAAAAAACTGGTATAGGCGTGCGTATGCAAATAACAGAGGTATGAAACCAATCAGAGTAACGCGATGTGGTCAGCAGCTAGATTGGTTACTGCTGCTACAATGGCAGGTTATCAAGATTTAAGTGAGTTTGAACATGGTGTTATAGTCGGCGCACGAGAGTTGGGACATAGCATCTCCGAGGTAGCTATAGCATTTGGATGTTCGCGTACGACCATTTCACGAGTGTACCGTGAATATCGGGAATCCGGTAAAATATCTCATCTTCGACATCGCTGCGGCCAGAAAAAGATTGTGAAAGAAAGGGACAAACGATGAATGACGAGAATCATTAAACGTGACAGACATGCAACCCTTTCTCAAATTGGCGCAGATTGGATTTGTGGACTGCCCTGCAGGATTCATGGTGTGAATTGCCTCCTGCATACCTTCAGATATTAGTCGAGTCCATGCCACGTCGTCTTGCGGCACTTCTGCATGCTCGGGGGGGCCCTACACGATATTAAATAGTTGTACCAGTTTTTTTTGGCTCTTCAGTGTAATTAGAGCAACCCCATTTTCAGACATATGCTGCCTGGTGACAATCAGAGAAACATTAGAAAGGGGGATCCAGAAAGCCAACAGTTAAAAGAGAAAATTTTCACAAAGATTCTCCATATTGGCCTGTGAGAGAATTAATGACATATTATGAGGGCTTCATCATGAAAGCAGCAGAATTTCCATTCCTCAGGAACTCCAACCAGAAATTCTACAACATATACACAAAGGACATATGGGAATTGTTAAGTGCTGTCACCCTATAAATGAGTTTATGTGATGGCCAAAATTATCAAACACTATCAAGAGAATGGTGGAAAATTGTACGGTGTATCTCACGCAGAGAAAACAACAATACTAAAGAACATCTTTGCCAGACTAATGATACCACAAACAGGATGAATTGCAGGAACTCAATTCACATCCTTTGAATTTAAGCAGTTTGCAAAGGAATATGGCTTCAGTTCCAAAACATCCAGCCCACGATTTCCACAGTCCAATGGCAAAGCAGAAAAGGCAGTGGATATTGCAAAATTCATATGCATCAGATCCGAAGACCCAAATCTTCGCCTCCTGGCATATAGATGCACACAACACTTGAGTCTGACTTCTCTCCGGCAGAACTGCTGTTTGGGAGAAAATTGAGACAATTTCTGCCAATGAGACATGTGCAACTTACACTCTTACGAAATGAGGGAGCCATGGCACAGTTCAGGAGTAGGGAGAAGGAATTGAAAGACATGACCAAACGAAATAATTATGATCAAAAAGGAATCTGGAACCTGCCACCACTCCAGGTGAGCAGTAGAGTGTGGAATTGACATGAGCCGCTATGGTAAAGTTAAATATATTTTCAACACACCACGATCATACTTTGTAGCTACAAAAAAAGGACAGATACCTAGAAATCAAACACAGCTGATAGAAGTGAATGCAGTAAATAGTTGGAACAACATGAACGGTGCACATGTACTCACACCAGGGAAGGAAACCACAACAGATCAGGTCGGAAGAGAGAAGACACTGACCTTATCTGGTCCAGTGCAAGACTCTACATCTCATGGCTTTCACGTAAAATAAGAAAAGCACACAAGATCACCAAATCCAGCAAGGGATTTGCCAATTTGAGGTTTTTCGGAGAGGTCTTTGGGTCCAGTAGAAGACCCTCCATTTCTGGGTTTCCAGGCAGAAGTCATAATCAGCCCAGGAATTAACAGGCTACAGTCAAGAGGCACAACACGTAGTGAGAGAGTAGTAAGTAAACCCCAGAAACTCAACATGTAAAAAAACAGATTGGGGGAAGTGCAGTGGAGTGGAGAGATTTGGACGGCTCTTAACAATGATGTCTTGGAAGCCAATGAGGGTGAAATGAGTTGAGAATGGAGCAGCACCAGAATGAAAGGGTGAGGGAAATGGGAGATCCCTGAGGAAACAAGCCGGCCAGCGGAATCGTCCCACATGATCCCCTCTTGCAAAAATCCGGAGTGACGCGGCCGGGGATTGAACCCGGTTTGCTTTGGTGGGCGGCAAGCAGTCTAACCGCTCAGCCACAATCCCCCAGGGGGAGGTTTAGTGTTTGTAGAGTAGTGTACAGCTGGACAGGCAGCAGGCCTGCTGAAGAGTGACGGTATTAGGCAGTGTGCATCGTAGAGAGGCAGAGGCATAGTGGCCGTTTAGGTTATATGTTATAAACGCTACAAATTCAGACATGATATTGTAGTTGAAGAGGGATTGTTGTTTCTGGGAGATAAAATCACAGTTAAAAAGTTNTCCGGAGTGACGCGGCCGGGGATTGAACCCGGTTTGCTTTGGTGGGCGGCAAGCAGTCTAACCGCTCAGCCACAATGCCCCAGGGGGAGGTTTAGTGTTTGTAGAGTAGTGTACAGCTGGACAGGCAGCAGGCCTGCTGAAGAGTGACGGTATTAGGCAGTGTGCATCGTAGAGAGGCAGAAGCATAGTGGCCGTTTAGGTTATATGTTATAAACACTACAAATTCAGACATGATATTGTAGTTGAAGAGGGATTGTTGTTTCTGGGAGATAAAATCACAGTTAAAAAGTTNACTACAAATTCAGACATGATATTGTAGTTGAAGAGGGATTGTTGTTTCTGGGAGATAAAATCACAGTTAAAAAGTTTTGTCCTAGACAACTCGCACTAGTCACACTTTAGTGTATCAAAAACTATGGCCAGAGCAAAAACTTTGTTCTATTGAGCCAGTAAGACTGCAGACATTCTGAATTTTGTAACTAAATGTAGTCTTTGTGTTAAATTGATCCCCAAAAACACCAAAAAACCAATGGTAATACAGGAACCTTAGTCATTGCCTTTTCATAAAGTAACTTGTGACATCCTTGAATACAATTCCACTTCTTACCTAGTTCTTTGTGATTATAACTTTAAATGGATAGAACTGATTCCACTTAATTTGAAGGACTCTCGTGCTGTTATGGAGCCCTTAAAGAATCTATTCTATACACATGGGTTACCAAGTGTTTTAGTTACAGACTAGATGCCTTTCAACTCCTTACAGTTTAGAGAGTTTAGTGTCAACTATGGATTCACAATCCAGACTGCAAGTCACTATTATCCCAAAAGTAATGATCTGGCTTAATGTGCTGTAGAGATATGTAAAAAAATGTTGAAAAAGTGTATTAAACAGAATCTTGACATACATGTCACATTACTAGAATACCGCAACACTCTTGTATTGGGTTCACACTTCAATCCTGCACAGGTTTTTCTTAGCAGGACTAAGACTACGTTGCACATCTATGATAATCTACTGAAACCCAAGGCTGTAGAAAACTTTAGTGTCATACATTTACAAAAGGATTTGTGTAATTAGCAGAATTATGACTGAAATTCTTAATTGATGCATCCTGAATGAATGACTTAAAGAAAAGGTAACAATGCTGTTTATTCTGATCAGGGTGTGTAGAAGCCTGCCAGTTTTATTTAAGTTTAAGATACCCCAAGACCAGTACTCATTCAAGATTAAATTTTGAGCAATGTTCCATTTGTTCTACAATGATGGTATACACCCTCACTTCCTGCCGCCAGTTAGTCCCATTATCCTTTAGTCTGGAAACGGGCATGACTGCGTAAGGTCATGCTACGTCACAGCTCCCTGGTCTTCAACTTTCTTTTGTCTGTTCACAACATGCAATAGTTAGTTTTCTTTGAACTGGAACATTTAACATAACTTTCTTTTCGCCGGGGAGTAGTGTCAACCCACTTCATACGGGGTCACTTATGCCCCAATGATCAATTGTCGTTAACATAACGTGTAACTACATAGTATCAACCGCTGACAGGCTTTGATGAGTTGGGTCTATTCCATACAGCAAATTGTTNACATAACGTGTAACTACATAGTATCAACCGCTGACAGGCTTTGATGAGTTGGGTCTATTCCATACAGCAAATTGTTCTGTTTTGTGTATGACTTACGGTGTGAGTTACCAGTTGCTTCACGACTATTTTAAGAGCTGATCCGCCAACCAGTATTGCAAGTGTAAATGTGATTTTCCAGTGTTTAATCANTGCTTCACGACTATTTTAAGAGCTGATCCGCCAACCAGTATTGCAAGTGTAAATGTGATTTTCCAGTGTTTAATCAGCATGGAAAGAGGCCTTAACAGCTCCACATTCATGTAAGTTTGACAGTTTGCAATTGTCACAGGTAACCTATATTTTCAACACTACAAGGTTAGGTGCTTCACAAGTTAGCTACAGTTTAAACACCACCCAGATCTGACAGAAAACTGACATGGAGATCAGGGAAGCATGGTCATGTGGATGGTCGACCACACGACCCCAATCTTATGCAACAAGACCTTCGAGACCAAACGGCAAAGAATGTTTTTGGTGGGGAAATCTCCTGCCCAAAGCTATGTAAGGTGACATGGGATCAACATGCTGCCTATTCCTTCCCTGCCCTGAAATGCACCCAGTGTGTGTTGTGTCCACAGAGGCAGCATGATTCAAGGGAGTTGATTTGGTAATTTCTTAGTGTTTAAGAAACTGCTGTGCATTCATATTTGTAATATTCTATAAATGTACCTATTCTATTAATTAATCATATCTGACTGATTTGGTTTAGTATACATTTATCAAGTTAAAATGAATTACTTTCTGAGTACTGGGGATTATGATAATGAAACAATGCAATGTTTAATTGCAGCTATTAAGTTTTATGTTGATAAGTTACATCTGCACTGAAACAATATTTCAGTGGTGAGAAAATCGTTAAATTTAAATGATGTTCACATGGATTTCATTTTTGTAATAAATCATGAGATTATTGTGCATTGTATAACTGATGACAAAAATCTTTGCAATCAGATATCAAGAAAGTAATCNTAATAAATCATGAGATTATTGTGCATTGTATAACTGATGACAAAAATCTTTGCAATCAGATATCAAGAAAGTAATCATCCTGAAGCATGCAACTTAGTACAACATTAAACCCCCAGACTTCTGCTTAAGTTAAATTTGTGTCCCATTAACANCATCCTGAAGCATGCAACTTAGTACAACATTAAACCCCCAGACTTCTGCTTAAGTTAAATTTGTGTCCCATTAACAACTACAAAAAAATTTGAGCCCTTGCACATAATGCCTTTTCTGACAGAGGATTTGCTAAATTTATTAGAATGTGTAAACTTAACTAAAAGGCTAACATCAATGGTTTATAGTCAAAACCCTCCAAAACGTTTATTCCTAATAGTGAAAGAATAATTAGTTATACCTTAAAAATAATAAAGTCAGGGAAAAATTTGGTTTAGCTGTTTACCTAAGTAAACAAATACCATGCAATTTGGGAACTTTTAGTTTTATAAACATATATCTATGATTTACTGTTAACTATATCCTTTTTTGCACCTAAAGGTAGTCAAAAAGTATGCTATTAATTTCTTGTACTTCTCCACAATATTTTTTTACTATCTTAAATATGTACAAAATATGTTGCATATCTTATTTTATACAAAGTATCCCTCTTTATTCCTACAAGAAAGAGAAGAAAATGTTCTCTTAATAATGTTTCTTCATATTTTGCACACATGCCACACTAAAATGCAGCCATTATCGTTCCAATGAAGTAGACAATGGTTATTACCAACTTTGTCGAAATAAATTATTTTAGCAGGAGTTGGTAAACATACAATTATTATTTATTCCAGGCAGCTATAATCTATGAGTTGTAAGAATAATAAGTCTACACTAGAGGTCTGTTGCCAGCGTCATAACTCTAGCTTGCATTTGTGCCATGTTCCCTTCACAATAACCCAAGCAGAGTTCAGGTAGACTGTGTACACCCATGTGGAATATTTAACAGGTCACTGATGCAAAACCATGCAGTTTATGCAAGACCAAAATGTCATTCATGCGTTATCAACTACTTTAAATATTAGAGCCATTTACTTAACACATCAAGTCAACATCTGTTTCAGTGGTCCACATTGTTAAAAAAAATTGACACTGTGTTAAATACATGTGTAAAGTGCCCAATGAATATGGTGAGATGAAATCAATAAAAAAGTCACACATCACCATGTGTGACTTTTTCACCATTAGTTTTACAAAATATTTACATAATGTGAATGATCAAAATGAGAACCAGGTTCCACATATCATTTTTAAATCATGCAATTAAATCAGGAACCACTCTTATATAAAATCATATCACATTTCCCAGGTTTCATTTAATAAATAAACATAAATTGTACACTATATGATGGGGGTAGGAAACACCCCAAATATAAGTGACATCAACATAAATTAATTACGGTATCTGAGAAATTATTCTCATTCCACAAAGACATAAAACTATAGTGTATAAAATAAACACTTCTGTCTGTTGCTGACAACAGGCTGTTTTATAAACTCAGTATTTAAATAATGGCACAACTATTACTATTGCACCTAATCTAAGATGCACCTGCACTAAATGTAAACAAAAAAATTGTCAAAAAATATTGTTTTGTGTGTTTTGCATTTTACATGTATTTTGTATTTTAAATACAGTGCTCAATAAAGTTATGGCTCAAGTGAGTGTGAATATTATTGTGGTAAAACTGCCTTTCTCTTCTCTCTATAATATAATAATTTAATTTACAATGATATAAATTTTGTTTAATGTGTTATGGATCATCTCTAGCAAGGAATCAGATGGTTCCAAATTTTCTTATTAATGTTAAAATTATTAAATTTATTTAAATAATAAAGGTATCTCTCAAAGTAAAGATGCTGAAAGCTGAGACATGTGGCTGTTACNAATTATTAAATTTATTTAAATAATAAAGGTATCTCTCAAAGTAAAGATGCTGAAAGCTGAGACATGTGGCTGTTACAGTAACGTAATAATGGTACCAAAACAAACCAATATTGAAATCATAATATGCATTAATTTTATTAACATGCATCCTTGAGGTATAAATTATTTTCCAGTTTTATTAGAATTCTTACATGTAGCATGAAGAATTAAGAGTCATCACAGAAAGAGGTCGCAGTGTTTGTGTATCAATGCGTGGTGATGTAGCCAGCAGGCTTGGNAATTATTAAATTTATTTAAATAATAAAGGTATCTCTCAAAGTAAAGATGCTGAAAGCTGAGACATGTGGCTGTTACGGTAACGTAATAATGGTACCAAAACAAACCAATATTGAAATCATAATATGCATTAATTTTATTAACATGCATCCTTGAGGTATAAATTATTTTCCAGTTTTATTAGAATTCTTACATGTAGCATGGAGAATTAAGAGTCATCACAGAAAGAGGTCGCAGTGTTTGTGTATCAATGCGTGGTGATGTAGCCAGCAGGCTTGGNAAGAATTAAGAGTCATCACAGAAAGAGGTCGCAGTGTTTGTGTATCAATGCGTGGTGATGTAGCCAGCAGGCTTGGGCATTGCCCAGGAAGGAATATAGTCACTGTGAGTGTGCGACAGGGGGACAATTGGTTCTGGAAGCTTGCGGGTTCACAACAGAGATAGATTGTCAGCCCAGGGAATACCTAAGGAGGAATGATAGTTCATGTTAGAAAGAGTAAGGCTGCAGCCAGCCCACTCCTTGGTGCCATTGAACCTAGATTTTATGTAGTCAACTACCTGCCAGTTGATGGGGGTAAGTGTACTTTGAGATCATGTAGTGTGTGTGAGTCAGTTGGCAGTGGTTCATAAAACCCTGCCAGTAGGATGCAAAGTTCAAATGGTTTTGATACAGCGACTGGAGCAAGTATTCATGTTAGTTTGGAGAAGTATTTAAATTGCACTGCTGCGCAAGGTACTTAGGTGGAAGGATGTTAATGGATTGAAGATGTTATAGTAACAATTATACCAAGGACAGTTTGAGAGCTAAATAGGTTACATTGAGTAGTGTGAATCAAGGACATAAAATCAGAGGCATTTGAGAATATTAATATGTTAAATTATTATGGAAGTAAAGGCGTAAATAATTGTAATGTAATGTGTGAGAGATGTGGGAAGTTTACTTGTTAGGGGAGAAGACTATCTTGGATGTCATGTGGCAAAGAAGTTGTTTTATGTGAATAGGAAGGAGAGGTACCATGGAAGTATAGGTTTAGGATGCAAAGGAAGCTAGGTATTCAAGGGAGAAATATTTTGAGCATAATTGTTAGAATTATAAGGTTGTTGCATGGAGAGAAAAGTTAATTGGGAGATTTAATTGTGAAGAGGAAATATTGGAGCTACTAATGCGAATTGGGAGATAGAGGCTAGTTTGTCTTTGTGAATATGGTGGAATTATAAGGAAGTAGGATTAATAAGTTTTAATTAGAATTAACTATTTTATGGATCTTATGGAGCTTTGGTATAAAGCACCGATTAAGGGATGTACTGTGCGAAATGTAGGAGTAGGGAGAAATATGTTTAAATTGGAATAGGTTACAATGCAGAGCACTTAGTCAACTTAATGATAATTTAATATATGTAATGTTTGTATAAGGTTGTGGAGTTGAGAAGTCACGTAGAGATATGAATTCAAAATAAACGTTATATTTAGTAACAATGTGGAATTGTTGTTCTTGGATGTGAGATATGTATTAACCTTTAACGTAATACACTGAAGAGCCAAAACACGAGCACGCAGAAGTGCCGCAAAATGACGTGGCATAGACTTGACTAATGTCTGAAGGTATGGAGGAGGCACTTCACACCATGAATCCTGCAGGGCAGTCCACAAATCCATAGGAGTGCAAGGCGGTGGAGATCTCTTCTGAACAGCACGTTGCAAGGCATCCCAGATATGCTCAATAATGTTCATGTCTGGTGATTTAGGTGGCCAATGGAAGTGTCTAAAGTCATAAGAGTGTTCCCAGAGCCACTCTGTAGCAACTCTCAACGTGTGGGGTGTCGCATTGTCCTGCTGGAATTGTCCACGTCCGTCGGAATGCACAATGGACATGAATGGGTGCAGGTGATCGGACAGGATGCTTACGTATCTGTCACCTGTCAGAGTCGTATCTAGACATATCAGGGGTCCCATTTCATGCCAACTGCACACGCCCCACACCATGACAGAGCCTCCACCAGCTTGAACAGTCCCCTGTTGACATGTAGGGTCCATGGATTCATGAGGATGTCTCCATACCCGTACACGTCCATCCTCCCGATACAATTGGAAACGAGACTCGTCAGACCAGGCAACGTGTTTCCAGTCACCAACAGTCCAATGGCGGTGTTGGCAGGCCCAGGCGAGGCGTAAAGCTTTGTGTCATGCAGTCAACAACGGTACACGAGTGGGCCTTCGGCTCCGAAAGCCCATATCAATGATGATCCGTTGAATAGTTGGCACGTTGGCACTTGTTGATGCCCCAGCATTGAAATCTGCGCCAATTTGAGAAAGGGTTGCACGTCTGTCACGTTTAATGATTCTCATCACTCGTCATTTGTCCCGTTCTTTCACAATCTTTTTCCGGACACAGCAATGTTAAAGATTTGATGTTTTACCGGATTCNGTCGTCATTTGTCCCGTTCTTTCACAATCTTTTTCCGGACACAGCAATGTTAAAGATTTGATGTTTTACCGGATTCCCGATATTCACAGTATACTCGCGAAATGGTCGTATGCAAAAATCCTAATTTTATCGCTACCTCGGAGATGCTATGTCCTATCTCTTGTGCGCCGACTATAACACCACGTTCAAACTCACTTAAATCTTGATAACCTGCCATTGTATCAGCAGTAACCAATCTAGCAACTTTGCAGATGCTTGTTGTCTTATATAGGTGCTGCCGACCGCATCGCATTACTCTAATTTGTTTTATACCTCTGTTGTTTGCATACGCATGCCTATACAAGTTGTTTTGGCTCTCCAGTGTAATAATTTTAAATGTCATATTGTTATGCCATTTCTAATGAAGCTATAAGGCTTTAATGTTTTTAAAGACAGCTATGTGTATTTAGAGGAATCATACAATTTTTCAGTAGAGTAATTAAGGTTGAAATTGAAATTTGTTTAATTTGTAATAATGTGCTGAGAAATGTGTAAGAACTAAAAGCTCACACATACTGGAGGAGAATGTACTGGATAATATAATTAATTTAGTTTTCTACAAAGGTGCTTTTGTTTGATAAATGGTCTAAGTGTTGGGGTCACGAAACTATGTATGTCAAATTAAGCAACAGTTACATAACCTTGGAAGGATGGTCAAAGTTGTACCTGATTATCTGTTCAAAAATTGTGAATTAGAAGGTTCTTTCTATGGTTTAATAACTCTAGAGAAGCAACTTGTATTTTCAAGGAGAAGTGATCCTACCATAACTTTAGTATATGAGATGAATGTTTCTTGCTAGCTTTTAAGAGACATCATTATTAATGTTGGTCCCTCTATACAGATTTAATTTTAATTTAAGATTATTGCATCCGAAAAATCTTTAGGATGTAAAGCCATAATGTTTTAGATGTTATATTCTATTTGAATAAACGTATGATTTGTTACAGCTTAAAAAATTCAGTTTTATTTAGTAGATTACATACGTCACCTGTTATTAACTTCCATTTAAGAGTAAGGAACTCTTATCACATTTACTGCCTCAACAGTATACTTAGACATACGGAAGGGGTAACAGGTCTTCACTCCAGAGTAAGTGTCAACACAGAAGAAGAGGAATGGTTCCCCCTCCTCCCTTAAACCCATAAACCACGTGCCTATGATGTGGGATTTTCATGGTCCCCATTTCACCTATTCTTTGAGATAACCATGCGGCTTTTCTATGTTCCATGGTATTACCATAACACAGGATTGTAATTTTGTTTCTTTTCATTTTAGTAACTAGGCAAGGTTGGTCTGGTTGACTAAGTGGAGGTTGCTAAGATTCGATTTTAGGCAGTAAAATGTATTTTATTAGTAAGATGTGTAATTTGGGAAAGTAATTTCTTTCTTACTTGCGTAGTTGCGAATTGTTGATCATTTGAGAGTAAAATAGCTGGTGCCAGGATAAGTAGAGCATTCTTATCTATAAGTAAACATACTTTATGAGGAACTTTCTGTTTCATTAAGATTTGAGAAGAAGTCAGTATTTTTATCATCGCAGTAGCCTAGTCACTTGTCGCTTCTGTATCCCGGGCGGTCACTTCTTTGTGAACCAGTGATTTCTGAAGATACACCTGCGGGGCCTAACTCTGACAGAGCACATGAATATCTGCATCTTCCAACCTAGCAAATTGGGTATTGGTAACACCCTCTTAAAAAATTACTGTGGTTGCAGAACCGTTTAACATCTCGTCGTGAGGTCTCTCCTCAGCTGTTGCCACTGGTTTGCGAGTTAGCTCAGTCACCCTGTTGACTGTTTTGGCATTGTGACATTATCACATGCACAACCACCATACAAGCAGCTAGCAACTGGAAGGCATAGGTAACTGATGTGTACATCTGCTGCTCAGAGCTCATCACACTGTCTGAAATTACCATGTATCCATAACTTGACAACTTTTTAGCCCTGGATTGTTTAGTCCCAGCTTCAAAGGCTGAGGATTTAATTAGCTTTTTGGCCTTTATAAAGCACTTAGATTTCAGCTCAACAGGTGAGCATAATATCCATGTCTGCATAACTTCTTCAATATAATGGTGCAATATTATGTAATTTTCATTGAACTTGTACATTTCCTATCTTGTTATACTTTGCCTTGATTGCTTCAAGACCTTGTTGGAAACTGGCAGTGACAAGTTGGGTGATTTCCCATAAATGTATCGTAAGTGTTCTCATGTCCTTCATCTAATCAGGGTTCTTGTCTAGTGTTTGGTCTTGTGGTACAAGTATTGAATGTGCCTGGGAGACCCACATTCCATTAGCACCCACATATGGACATTAAGACCAAGATTAAGTGCCACAGGTGGTTGAACACTTCTCATTGCATAGCAATTACCAAATCTTTACCCCAACTCCAGAATTCTTGCCAAAACCTCCCTAATATTAACAATTTTCCAACAACCACAGCAATTACCATATATTTACCCAACTCCAAAATTCTTGTCAAAAACCTGTTATATACAAACAATTGTCCAACTACCAAACTCTCAACACACATTCACTTAATCCCACTTTGGGTGTGATGACAACTTGTGAAGTAAAGACAGCTAGCTAAGGATGCCCTGCTTGTAAAACTTTTTTTTTAATCTTATTTACTGGCTGTCTTTCATAATTGGTTTACATGGTTGCAAATTTTTTCCATTGCATATACTTGAAGAAAATTTCCAAAGGTTAAATTAAAGGTTTATACAGTTTGTTCTGTTATATGGTTATCTATACATATTATAAAACTCAACGTCTTTATATCTGTCTGTCTGTTGGTGCGTTTATCACTCGAGAACCACGTATCTGATTTATGTGTTTTTTTTTTTATTCATAACTATGTTCTCTGGCCAGGTTTTAGTATATATTTTTTACATAAAGTAACATAAGGAATAAGCAGTGACAATAATAGTGAATCAAGCCAGAAAAACATTTGCTGCCAGCGCGCTCTCTTGCAATACGCTGTCTAAACTGTTAAAGATGGAACAATATCATGTAGTAAAGAATTGTGTAGAATAAAACGACCTAAAAAAAACTCTGCAGTAGCATATATCTATCTATAAAAGATTAACTATTATCGTTACTGCTTATTCCTTATGTTACTTTACTTAACAAAATATATACTAAAACCTGGCCAGAGAACATAGCTATGAATTAAAAAAAAAAACACATAATTGAATAAGTGGTTCTTGAGTGATAAGCCCACTAACAGACAGACAGACAGAGAGATGTCGAGTTTTATAATATCTATAGAAGATTAACACTAAGTAAAACTCAACTTTATTTTTAAAAAAACCTAAACAATAATTCTGTAGTCCACGCGAGCGGAGCCGCGGGCACAGCTAGTAAATGATATAATTATGAATAAAAATAATTGAACATTTTCATTTACTAATGACTGCTGGGAACACAAATTAATAACTGTTGAAATTATAATGTAAAAAGTTTTCTTGATAGTTATCTTTTCACCAATGCAACTAAAAATGTTAAAAAAAGAAGTTAACAGAGATATCTAACAATCAATTTTATCATATTTTTCTCTTCTATTATGCTTTCTTTTCATCATATCAAAATGTCACTGTTTCAAAAACCTATGTGTAATTTTAAAACAAGTATGTAACAATTAAGATGTCATGGCCAACATACAAAGCCTGCAATGTGCAGGAACCCAAACTACATTGCAAATTTTATTGGTGTTCACAGAAATTATCAAAGGTAGCCAAAGTAATTTGTATACATAATTCAAGGAACATAATCTTTTAAATGAGAAAATAAAAATACAGTTCTACTGCATGTGTTTTAATTTTAACATGAAGTAACAAAATTATGAATGTATTAATACCTGTCTTGTGCCAGGGTATGGTGACAATTGTTCAGATGTATCAGACCCACAGCTAGAACTTTCACTTAACTCCGTTGGAAACTTTCTACTGGCACGAGGTGATGGAGGTGGTCGGCGGCTGCACACCTGAGATTGGATGTGTTCACAAACACGTCTAAAACGACGGATATTACCTGCATAAGTCAATGTACAAACCATCACATAAGTTGCAAGCTAAATTAAATAGGGAAATTACATAAACCCTTGATCAAATCCTAAATGTAGTTCAATTAACTATTTAATTATATAAACTTCCTTAACACAAATCGTCTTCATGTAGGTTACTCTTAAAATGTAAATCACTACTAAATAATACAGCGAAAGAAACTCAGTTTCTTTTATAATATGTAAAACAAACATGCAAAGTTTGCCTGCAAATTATATATAGCCCAGACAAGTAAAATGTATAGAGTATCTAATATTTATTTTTAAACATGAAGTAGCATGTATACACAAAGTGCTGAAACATTGGCTGCTATGCTTGAAATTAATTACTGACTACTTTGATTAATGAATGTGAGCATCTAAGTTCTTTACTTTAAACATCCTAAAAAAACCAAGATTTTATATGTGATGATTTGTCCGGGCAACATAGATTCAAGTAACTTTAACACTAGTGATATAAAAACAAAATTTTTCAACTAAATTATCACTGGAGATAATAGATGAAAATCTGCATTTTCAAGGTATTTGAAAAAATAATTAAATTATACATTAAATTGATGCAATAATTTTCAGTACAAACTAACTCTGTTAAGATACTGGCACGGCCTGC
Organism: Clitarchus hookeri; assembly: GCA_002778355.1. NCBI lineage: Eukaryota > Metazoa > Arthropoda > Insecta > Phasmatodea > Phasmatidae > Clitarchus > Clitarchus hookeri. The sequence continues at coordinate 200,604 of NQII01000877.1, read as the reverse complement.
TCAGTAAACAAATTTTCCATTCAAATAATTTATAAACTAGAAAATTATGATCACTCACAACAAATCAATATAATGCAATTGGATTTTGCAAACCTGTTTGCAAACATAGTGTGTGTGTTTATATATATATATATATATATTATATATTAATTGTGTGGTGCACTATTTATACCTTATATAGTATACTCATTTCCCAAATTTGCATATTTGGTACAAAAATTAAGACATAGGAAATGTTAACAAACTGAAAACCAATGCAATTCTGCAAGAATTTGATGAACAACTTCTACAAGCAAAACACATTATTTATGAGTTGGGTTTCTGGCACCCTTCATTTAGGGTGTCCACAGGGGAGATCATAGCGCAAGTTGCGCATTGACAATTTTTTGGGAGGATTTTTTGGGTGTGGGGTTTTTTCAAGAGCATTCTAAATTCAACATTGACGTAAATTTTTACAGTGTTTGTGCAACAAACTAAGCTATTAGTAAAAACTAAAGCAATTACATATCTTTAAGATTGTTTTAACAAACTGGCAACATAAATGCCTCTCCATTTCAACTAGTAGTAAATTTTGCTTTAGAATTTGGTAAACTGGCCCAGGCAGCCTGCAGCAACATCCTGTTGATGAGTCAGAGGGTCCGTGAATATAAATTGTGAAAGTAAAAGTGTGTGCATTCTAAGCTTGTAGACCGGTGGGCAGTAGAGCAAAAGGGGTGGGTCCTCAGTTCTCATCACAAGTCCGACCAGCCAAGCATGCCGGCTGTCTGGCCCTGAGTTTTACTGTGTGGTGCGGTGCTTTGTTTGTTGTGCGAGTTGGAGTTGGAATATAATCTCGTGTTTCGTGTTAGTTGTGTCAAAATGGCAAAAACACTTAAACCATTGTTTAGTTTAAGCGTTAAGTGTATGGAGGCAATGTGTAACGCAATCTATTGAAAAGACAAGTGGTTGGAACATTAGTTTTAAAGTGGTTGAAGTGAAGACCGGCGATGGCCTGTAGGTGAAATTCACTGATCCTGATACTTCTGCTGTTGCCAGTACAAGTCAATATCATAGTTTAGTTTCCAAGTATGTAAAATATAGTTATTTTTGTCAAGTTTAGTAGTTACCATCTTCTTGCATAGGCCAAAATAGAAACAACTTTATATAAAATACTAGCGAACTGGCCCGGATTCGCCCGGTAACAATTTAGTTTTTACAGCGATACTTTGAAAGACAAAAATGGTTACTGTGGGTTATTCTTAAAAGATAAACATATGCTATCATGGACTTTTCTGTAGACCTTTTTGAGAGCTACAATTCTGTAGTACATTAATTTGATGTATCTCTTATGGTTTAGTCAGCGCAAGCCATGTAAGCACCCTAAAAGCGGTTTTTTACAACTTGATTACAAACAGTTCAACATTTCTCTACTATCCTTACTTGAAATATAAATGTATTATACAACAAAACCTTCCTCAAGAAATTATCTAAATGATGTTAAAGACCGCATCAAAATCCATCAAGTAGTTAAGACGTACTAAGCGAATACACAGACAGACACAGATAAGCGACTTTGTTTTATACTATTAAGAGATATAGGAATTGCTTTATTGCATAATTTTTACTTGGACTTATTAGCATTTTTGTACTACCTGTAACATTTTATATTTGTTTTCCTGTTATTTAACACAACAAATGCCAACCATGAATAATTAAAATACTCGAATGTGAAAAACTGTAAGTCCTAGTAGGAATACAATAGGATATTCTCCGGTCTTATGCTTATTTTATTGTTTGANCGAATGTGAAAAACTGTAAGTCCTAGTAGGAATACAATAGGATATTCTCCGGTCTTATGCTTATTTTATTGTTTGAATTTGAAAAATGTTAAGCACATAATAACTTTGGAAGATAAATTTTCACATAATGTTTTACAAAATTATTTTATCCTAAATTATGGGAAAAGATACAGACTTTTGTTACTGTCCATTTCATGTAAGTGGGATAAATTTTGACCGCTATATAGTATAGTAGCGCGGCCACAATGTATCCTTCCACCACAGCTATTTTGTCAGTGAAGAAAAATAAGTTTTTAAACAAATGTTTGAGTCCGAAGCACACTTGCATTTTCCTCTTTCCTCATGTTTCCTGTCATAGCAAAAATATGTTCTCGACTTTTTGCAACTGACCGATAACACACAATTAAAATTACACACAAAATTATTAAACAACTCGTTAAATGTAAATTTTCTATAATTGTACATTATCGGTTATTACTATGAATCCAAAATTATGACCCAAAAATGAAGAATTCCTTTAATAGGGGTGAAGCCAAGTCTTAACATGAAGGGTCTACATTAAAAAAAATTTTGTTGCCCCCCAAAACCTCCATTTTGGGAGGTTGAGCACGAGCAAAGTTTCCTTATATGTAAAAAAGTACTTCTGCTAATATGGCAAACATTAAAAATAATAAAATTAAGCAAACAATAAAATAATATGTTTGGGGAGGGGAGAGTTTTAAAATTGTTGTATTTTTTTTTTAGATAGAACACTGACGATAACACTACAACTGTACNTCAGGGTATAGATGTACCATCAACTTCAAGTGCGAAACCCCCATATGAGTCCCAAGATATAAACCCAATATTTGATATAGTGGAGTGTGGAAATAAGGGCAAAATATAAGCTAAAGAATCTCCTTCATTTGTGACTTCAAAATTTGAATATAAAATTATTGTTACCGCCAAATGTAGAGTTAAAAATCAGTAGCCTGTCAGGCTCAGATCTGAGCCCAGAAAACATTCTACCAGATGATTCAGACCCATTACCGACGTTCATGACTTGGAAGACCTGGCATCATTTGCCAACATCAACTATCAGCGGGGGAGGTAAATTTGTTTCTTCGACTATAAAATCTAGATTTGTCTTCGATGAGTGTCCCTTTAACAGGCAGAAGAAAATTATTTAATCCAGCTTGGAAATTCAATACTTTACNGATTTGTCTTCGATGAGTGTCCCTTTAACAGGCAGAAGAAAATTATTTAATCCAGCTTGGAAATTCAATACTTTACCTGATGGGACTAGTTGTGAAAGAGACTGGCTAGTTTCCAGTCCAATGAAGGATGCTGTTTTTTGTCAGCATTGCACTCTATTCGCCCCGCCAGGAGAAATAACAGTATAGGGTACAACTGGCTGCAGAAGTTGGACTGAGCAGCGAGATGAGCGCTATATAAAACAACATGAACAGTCAAAATAGCATTTGTCATCCCAAGTCTCGGCTCTCATGACCTCAATGTTAAGAGCCACCAAAATCCTCCACTCCACTCTTCCCAAGTCGCTAGAATCCAGTGAATATCACAGAAAAAATTGACTCCTCACTTGCTGAAGAATCTGATCAACTTATTCATCACAACAGAGAAGTGTTGTCAGTAAGAATTGATTGCTGTCAGTATTTATGTGAAGAAATGCTACCATTAGGAAAAAAACTATGTTTCCGAAGGGAAATTGGTGAAACTGTTCTCACTGTATAGTATAATCCCGATCAAAAACTGAAAGAGAAAATTGGGGTAAAATATTCTCAGTTATTGAAATGTATTTGACTTGATTAATGTTATGAGTAACATTGCAGTGTCAAAAATAGTCAACAATTTAATGTAAGTAACACCTACTCAGTTATCCTGAATTCAAAACAAGACATAAGCAAAAAAATGCACAGCAGTTTTTTTTTTATATGTCGAGTACCTAGACAAGCATGAAGCTTCCAAAACTTTAGTAAAACCAGAACAACAGTTGATCAAAGTGTTTACAAGTAACAGCACAAGGGGGAAAACCTAGCCTCGAAATAATGAACATACTGAAATCCGTAAGAATCAACCTAATGGCATGGTGGGGTAAAGCATGAATGGAGCTGGGAACGTGAGAGGTCGGTACAATGGCTTAAGACTAGGCTTCACCCTTTTGCAGAAACTCTTAATTTTTGCATCATAATTTTGGATTTATAGTAATTACTAACAATGTGCTATAATAGAAAATTTACATTTAAGAGCTGTTTAATATTTTTATGCTTAATTTTAATTGTGTGTTATCTGCTTGCTGTAAAAAGTTGAGAATATATTTATATTTTATTAATAATTTCCTGCCTTTTTGCAAGCAGAAAATAATGCATTGTGAAAATTAGATACAAAAGTATTAAATAACTAGTAAATTGTAAATTTTCTATAATCAAACATTTTCAATAATAATACTGAAACTGAAATTATGACACAAAAAATAAGAATTTCTGCAAAAGGGGTGAAGCCAAGACTTAAAATCTTTTTTGCTTGGAGAGTGTCCCAGAGCAGTTTATGTATTGGTGTTATTCTCACTGGTTTGCATTATTGGTAGAAAAGTCTACCAATTTTTGCCCTTAAATGCGGAGCATGTGCTCCCTCCTTCAAGAGATGTTTGTTTTCATGTCAGGGCATCAATGTCACCACATGGTCATCACCAATTTGTAAAAGGGCCTAGCACAAAATAAAATGAAAAGTCTAACATGAGTGCAAACTACAGATGATTGAGTAAGAGTGATGCTCTTAAAACTGTACTAATATGTAACAAAACCATAAAAAAAAACCCTCAAAGAAATATGTTATGACAAGAAATCTGATAATGACACTAAAGCATCTGCAAAAGGACCGATCACAAGTATGTCCCATTATAACAATATACGTGCCATGCACATTGCTTCAACCTCATATAAAGTTTTTTCTCCAATCACCATTTCCTTACAAGTAAAATCAGTTGATTATGGCATAAAACCAGCAGTTATCTCAGAGACGAGGGTAAAACTGGAGACATTAAGAAGTGAAAAAGAATGGGACAACTTTACAAGTTCAATAACACAATATTCTGATCAGCACAATGTCTTGCATGTATCAACTCAGCGAAACCGAAAATGGAAATGCCTCATGGACGAACTTACGATAGATGAAAAAATTGATGACTCTGTAAAAAAAATTAGGTTTGAGGTTTATTTCCTATTCTTAGACTCATTATCGTCTCAACTGAATGATCATTTCTCAGACAGCTCACTTGCCATGGTTACACAAATGTCTTATTTCCTCATAGAGGAATTATGAAAATCGTACATGAATTGGAGACTGGAAAATACTTCAACTCCGATATTATAAAAGAGCTGTGTGAGTATTACAATCTGGATAATAACCTAATTACTTCAGAATTGTAGATGTTTTGCAATGTGTACAAAGTCACTCAAGCAGACATCGGCATCAGACATGTTACATACCCCTGAAGATGAAAGAATGGAGATAATAGAAAATGAAATGTAAAGCTTGACAGGGGAAAATTATAGAGACGGCAGTGAAAATAAGGAGGTAAAGGAAGGAAATTTACAAAGTGAGAAACAAAGGACGATGGACCAATGGATGAGAGGATTCATTAGAACATATAGGTGTATCCTTAACCTTTCGGATCTATGTAATCTGACAGTGATGTACCGAATATTGTTATCTCTTGCAGTGACCAGCTGCTGCTCTCAGAGAAAACGATGAGCTGTTTGAAAATAGTTAAAAATCTGCTTCAGGGTAGCATGGGAGACTCTTGACCATTAAGTTTATTGATCCTGTAAAAACAATGCACTGAGCCAGATACAAAACAAANGGTTACACAAATGTCTTATTTCCTCATAGAGGAATTATGAAAATCGTACATGAATTGGAGACTGGAAAATACTTCAGCTCCGATATGATAAAAGAGCTGTGTGAGTATTACAATCTGGATAATAACCTAATTACTTCAGAATTGTAGATGTTTTGCAATGTGTACAAAGTCACTCAAGCAGACATCGACATATCAGACATTTTACATACCCCTGAAGATGAAAGAATGGAGATAATAGAAAATGAAATGTAAAGCTTGACAGGGGAAAATTATCCAGACGGCAGTGAAAATAAGGAGGTAAAGGAAGGAAATTTACAAAGTGAGAAACAAAGGACGATGGACCAATGGATGAGAGGATTCATTAGAACATATAGGTGTATCCTTAACCTTTCGGATCTATCTAATCTGACAGTGATGTACCGAATATTGTTATCTCTTGCAATGACCAGCTGCTCTCAGAGAAAACGATGAGCTGTTTGAAAATAGTTAAAAATCTGCTTCAGTGTAGCATGGGAGACTCTTGACCATTAAGTTTATTGATCCTGTAAAAACAATGCACTGAGCCAGATACAAAACAAAGAAATAATTAACAAATTTGCAACCACAAGTGTACAAAAAAGGAAGCTGCTTTTGTACAACATTGAAACAAGGTAATAACTAATTGTAATGTTAATGTATAGTTTTGCACAAACATATTTTTCCTATCATAATTTAAACTACATTGTATGTTGTTTTGTATTACTTCATTGTATTGGTTTTAATAGTACAATTATTTCAAATGCATTTTTAGTTTAGCACCATATTTGTTAAATACAATTTGCTACGTACAATATTTGCTTGATTTTTATTTACTCCAATATTAATGGAGCTTCCATATTGGGGGGTAGTGTGGAAACTTATGGGGGGATTTGTGCATTAGGCCTTGGAAGGATGGGCACCCCTGTCCTTCATCAAGAGACTGGAGAAAGTGAGGGGGAATTTTCATGCAGGGCAAAGGATTTAAATGCCACATGTGGAACAGAAATGCTTCGAGATAAGATAATGGTGGGAATGTTATGTCAGCATTTGTGGAGACAGTTGTTGCAACATGCAAAGCTCACTTTGCAAGGGGTCATTAACATGTGCAAAGCAACAAGCTAACAACTACAGTAAATGGAGCCATCCAACAGGGCTGAAGAAATGATCAATTAAATAGATGGAAAACTTGGGTGGTAAAAAGTAAAGGAAGGCAGGTTGCAAACATAGGACCAAGTCAGCACACTCACAGTGTGTTTTTCCATAATGCAAGAAGGAACTGTGTCAAGCCTATATAAAAAGGAGTCAAACATGCAACAGATTGAACCACTTTGCCTGGGTTTGCAAGCAACAACACAGATAATAGGATGGGAAAAATGCAAACTGGGCTATTTTTAGGGTTGGATAAGCAAGTCAGCTGCCCCCGAGTGCCAAAACTGGAGAGGGTGCTTGATGCCACCAGGAGCCCTTTATTTATATCAGGCTGGGTTGCCAGATGACAGAAACCAATTTGGTGAGAGTGCATTTTGAAGTCAATAAGACATGTTTAAAATCACCCAAACAGCATTAAAATGCCTTATATTTTAAGTCTACATAGGGGGCATAGATCGACAAATGCTTTACAAATATCTTCGGCTTATATCACAACCCATATGCATACAGTAAATGCTAATGAACAAAGCACATACGCTGCTCTTAAATTACAAACAAAATGTGGTATCTTCAGATAATGTTGTGGGTAGTAGGATATGAAATAACAGGCCTACAACAGTATGTTTTACATGCTATATTGTTGCATAAATGCCAGTATGTAGGAAGATAACTATGAAGGTACCCATTTTCCTTCTCCCCTGTCCATACCACAGAGTTGTCCAGGCATATGGTGGCNTAGGAAGATAACTATGAAGGTACCCATTTTCCTTCTCCCCTGTCCATACCACAGAGTTGTCCAGGCATATGGTGGCATCTTTGTGAAACAAATAAAGATCTGCTCATTTGCACATGTTAAGTGCAGAGTTCTTATTTGTTGGTGTACCATGACTCATATGAATGCTACATTCTGCTCCTCCCCTCCCCTTTCACACTCCACAGCAACTCATCTTTCTCATTACCTCCTTACCAGCAGGGAAATGAAAATATTCCTCTATTATTTTTTCCTCAGTGATTTTGTGGCATTTGTTGGTGTAAGTATGTTGAAGTGTATGTGTTGCTCAAAAAAGTGTGTTCAGTATTATTTATTTTCATGGTGGTGACAAACTTATATTGTCTTCACTTTGAGGTTACTGTAAGTTTGTGTTTGTATTCTGAATTACTGTATCTTTAACTGGTGAAGTGAAGGTAAATTGATATATCTAAAAACTATCAGGAGTGCAGAGGCAAATATTGGTTAAAGAGAGGCAGCACATGACACCCTTCTGTCAAAAATTCTGAAACTGGTTAGTTTATTCACCACCTTTAACTCAATTTCATAAGTACATTGTAAGAATTTGGAGGAAAAATTGTACCAGACAGCAACCACTTGATATTAAAGAAAATGAAAAGAAATTTTACATGTTCAATGTACCCAGAAATTCTGAATAAATATCTTTTTTAAATTCACAGATGTTAAATACAGACTATAACATTTTAGAAATAATAATTCCATGATATTACTTTCTAAANCTTTTTTAAATTCACAGATGTTAAATACAGACTATAACATTTTAGAAATAATAATTCCATGATATTACTTTCTAAAGATCCATTTACTTGGTCCACAAAGGATGAACTAGTCTTTATGGGCCTTTGTCCATTCATGACATCTGAAGATCAGTACCCTAGTAATTATGAACAAGAAGTTACCGATACAACTAATGAGCCTACATTCCTCTACATGGTTGCAAATAATTTTTAATGAAATTCTTAAATGCTTAGATGGTAGGTAGGTCTTGACATCTCATTGACAGTAATGTCATAAGAGATGGAAACCGAAACATATACATATAACACTAGTGAGACAATTACAAATACACACATGCCTAACCCAGGACTCAAACACAGAAAACTTCATACCATAAGCTATCATGCAATCAACTGCATTACAGTGGTAGAATTTGGAGCATCAACTTCAGATATCATCAGCCTAATGTTTTGAATTATAGGGTTTAATAACCTGAAATANTGGTAGAATTTGGAGCATCAACTTCAGATATCATCAGCCTAATGTTTTGAATTATAGGGTTTAATAACCTGAAATATTTACAAGGCCATCATTTTAAAGATAAGTGTCTGAGCCTCTTAAAACATGTAGGTTAACATGGCCTACTGAAGCGCTACTTGTGTGAAGAATTTGATTGAAATTGGTTGATTGGTTCCCAAGCTATGACATAAAAACTTAATTTTCTTATTTGGTGCTATCTTATAAATTGCCTAAAAAAGTTCTGTATGTCACGTTTTTAATAGCTTCTGTCAGTACAAAAAAGTTTGGTTGAATTGTTTCATAGAAATGACCAGCTTATTATATATTTATGTTGCCACCAGTTTTAATATCTATTTCTGAGCCCACTTAAATCATGTAAGGTTGCACGGCCTTCTATAACACTAATGGAGTTCAAAATTTTGTTTGTGTAAATTAGTTGAATTACTCTGCAAATATTGCAAAATGTTTCATTGCAAATATTGCAAAATGTTCCATTTTCTCACCTGGCACTGTATTACAAAAACGCTAACAAAAGAGAATCTCTGTATGCATAATCAGATGTATTTTTTAATAGATGTAATATACTTATATAAATTATTTGTATTTTTGCTATTAAAAAANGTATGCATAATCAGATGTATTTTTTAATAGATGTAATATACTTATATAAATTATTTGTATTTTTGCTATTAAAAAAAGGCCAGTCACACCCAAAACATGTAAATTTACATACACTACTATAGCACTACTTGTATGTTATGTAGACANAAAAAAAGGCCAGTCACACCCAAAACATGTAAATTTACATACACTACTATAGCACTACTTGTATGTTATGTAGACAGAGCATATTGAGCTAAAATGTTTTTATGGCCACCATTTTGAGAATAAAATTCTCACCCACTCAAAACATATCAATTTACATGACATGCTGTAGTGCTATTTGTTTGCCAAATTTGGTAACTTTTTTTTTTACAAAGATATGAAATAACAATTAATTATTTATGTAATGTTATTTTACAAAATGGCAGAGAAAAAAGATTTTGTGTGGACACATTTTATAGTTGTACTATATACTGCCATCATACAAAGTTAAATTGGAATTATTAACATGGTTTTGACAATATGGCATACTAGAGCTAAAATGGCTATATGGCCACCATTTTGAAGTGCCTTACACTCTTAAAAAATACCAGTTTACATCACCTGCTGTAGTACTATTTGTTTGGTAAATTTGGTGGAATCTGGTTAATTGTTTTTCAAGATAATATATAAATACTTTATTAATTCATGTAGTGCTATATTGGAAAAATAGCATGCAAAAGTGACTATTTGTTGCCATATATGATGCATTTAATCAGTAATTTCAGCATACAAAATTTGGTTAAAATTAGTTAAAACTGATGGAACTGTTTGGTAGATACACCAAATAAACCTAAAATATTTGTATGCCCACAATTTTGAAAAAAAGTCCTTAACAGTTTAAATCACATATGTTTACATAGCTTACCATAGTATCACTTACCAGCCAAATTTGGTGAAAATTGATTGAGTAGATTTCAAGATATAGCATATAAGCCTTATTTTTTCATGTGGTGCTATCTTCCAAAATGCCATTCCAACAACAATAACCATTTCTAAATTTAATGCTTACATGAATCACTTTCAACATACAAAATTTTTTTTTAAATTGGTTTAATGGTTCCCAAGATACGACCACATCGTAAATTTTAAAATTGTTGCCATTTTGAAAGTAAGCACTAAGCTTAGTTGAAAATTATAAAATTCAGATGTCCTTGCTATACACTATATGTGTTCTGAGTTTGGTGAAATTTGGTCTGAACATTCAAAAGTTTTAAGGGACACACATACACAGACAAGAAAGTGATTAATAAGCATTTCTTTCCTTTGGAAATATACTAAAAAAGACATTTTTAAATTATTATCAATATGGTGGTGCAGAAAATTGTGAAAAAATTGGGTGATGATTTCTTTACTAGCCAGTTATGAATGGTATAAACTGATTCCTTCCCGTTTGTTCATTACAAATTCAATATTTCATTTCGGACAAAAATAGGGGAAATTAAACTGGAAACACATCGGTGATCCAGTTCGTTCTCATGAAACGTCTCTAGATCATTTCAGATACACGCAGCAATGGCTTGAGGCAGAGATTAGACTTAAAGGAGACAGTTCTATCAATTGAGACTTAACATCACAAATTCAATCAAAAGTAGAAATATGACAAAAATTCTGATGCATCTCATCACAGCAATCATATATTTTACTTAACATAATGTTGCATTTTGTAAAAAATTATGTAAATATTGTTTTTCTTCTAAAAACAATGAGTACTTCCTTGGGTTAGTTTAACTCTTGGGACAATTTGACAACAGTGTGATGGAACACCTCTTACAGATAGGAAATCAAGAACATTGTGTTAAAATGCTGAATGTGTCTGTTCAATGTGAGCTCATCTGTCTTCTTGTGAAAAAAGTAAAACAAAGTATCACTGAGGAAATAAAATGCTCAAAATTCTTTTCTGTTATCACGGAATGCACTCCAGACATAAGTCACAAAGAACAAGCCAAACTCCATGTACATTTACAACAAGCAAAACTGTACATGAAGGTACAGATATTATTGGAATTGTAAGAGATGAAGAAAGTTTCATTGGCTTATTGGTTTAGAGTCTACTGGAGAAGTACTAAAAGTTTGTTGTTTAGTGAATTAAAATAATGTAATTTAGACATGAATTACTGTAGAGGGAAAGGGTAAAAAATTGTGATAGTATGGTTGGTAATCATAAAGGTGTTCAGGCTCATGTATTAGAAGAGTATCCTCAAGCCATATTTATTCTATATAGGTGTCATAGCCTAAACCTTGTTGCTGCTGATAGAGGCTGAGTCATCAGTCAATTCCACATCTTAATTTTGTGTTCTTCACACTATCTTTGCTGGATCTGCAAAGCATTTGTGTGTTGTTAGTGAACATGAGAAAAATCTTGCATTAAAACAGACTGACTGGAATCGAGGTTTCAGGAGAGGAGAGCAGATAAGTTATTGTGGATGGAATGGGAATTTTGGACCTATTCAGTATAAATTTTGAAGGGTCGCAGGTTAGCTATAGAGCATGAAATCGGTGCTGGAAAGTGGGCTACTCACCCATGGGGCTGCCTCCTTTAGTTCCCTATGACTGTAGATGGTGAATGTTGTGTCATCAGTCCAGTTATGTCTACCTGTCAAGGTAGGCATCGCTGGACTGATGACACAACAGTCATCAATGGTCAGAAAATAATCCACATGCTTCAGTAGAAACAAATTTCCAAGTTGGTTTCTTCTTCAATATGCGCTTGGTGTAGTATGATTAATGATTTATTGACCTGTCCCGCTATTTCAGAATATTGAATGACAGGATACAGTTAATTGCAATTCTTGCAATGTATATTATAGGAAAAACAGAAGACACTACCTTGGACACACGGGTAGTTATGCGCATTCAACAGGATGGAACTCTTCCACATTCTACCATATATGTGAAGCAACATCTAGACCATAGCTTCCCAAACTGGGAGGGTGCGACCCCATATCTTAACTTATAAATTGTTACACAATGTCATCCAAAACTCAAAAGGGTGACTCGCTAGTTATGTTTCACATTTTTTGTCAGAGTCCAGGATGTAAAATAATGCAGCTGTCCGATCAGAGATAGCGCATTTATGACCTTTTCCATGCCATTTTCATTAACATGTCTTCCTGAGTCAGAATTTTCAACACTGTCTGTCATGAAAAAAAACAGTGTTGCCAGCTACATGTCGAGAGTGACCTTTGTTGTGACTTGTCAATCATCAGACCAAACTTATNAAAAAAAAACAGTGTTGCCAGCTACATGTCGAGAGTGACCTTTGTTGTGACTTGTCAATCATCAGACCAAACTTATTAGGTGTAATCAAGGCAAAACAGTGTCATCCCTCTCACTGACATAAATGCTTATTCTCTTTCACTAGCAATTGGTGTATTTGTAAGTTTTTGTAAATACAGTAAAACTATCTTAAGAAGTTTCTGAAGGGACAGGAAAATTTAGACTATTAACCAGGACAACTTCTCATGAAAGTCAAATTACATTGGTGTTAATAGGCAATGTGTAAAAATATGTAAGTAAACTTCTTATAAAGGGTTTTACCATATTGTGCTGGAAAATAAGGGCAATGCAAGAAGTGAATTAAGTTAATCATTTAACTTCATTTAGCTTACAACAGGTCTTTAATTAAACATGTCCTTAAGTAAGATCTTCCCCATTAGCATTGTCAAAAAGTGATAAGGAGGCATGGTGACTTGCCACATTTCGAAGGGGCTCATCAGGTGAAAAAGGTTTGGAATCACAAGGTAAAATGGTTTATTANGGTTTATTTCAACAGCTCGACACCCTGTGCAACCAGATGTTTTGGATGTGCTTTAATTCTTCCTTGGTGAAGAATGTGTTTTTCTTGGAAGAGCCTTGTGAAAACTCTCAAATACATTAAGCTTATGGTATGAAGGCATCATGTCATCATGTCATAGGGTAGCATTTGGTTCTATGATGTTAGTAAAGAAGACTCTCTTTGAAGTGTTTAAGCATGTTTAAACTCCAAACAATTTTTTATAAACAAATATATGGAAATCATTTTCCCATACACACAACCTTTCGATTAATATTACTTCACCCAAAAATTACAAAAGCTATGTTCAATCATCTTCTAATCAACATTACATGGCACCTGTGATTGACTGTTATGAACATACTTATGACTGTGGAATAAATGATGATATAAAAGTTCTGTTGATATTCCAGTAATTTTCACAACTACTAATGCCTTTGAGTCAACAGAAGAACTTTTGCATATCATAACTGAACTTAATTTTCCTTCAAGAGCAGATACTGTAGTTATTCCTATTGTTGCTTACATTATTACATAATTCTAAAACTACAACGCCAACTTCAGATGTTCTTCAGGTAACATGGATATTACTTAAAAATTCAGAATGGTTTATCCTCTTTTATTTTATTGTAACACTAGCGAACCGGCCCAGCTTTGCCCAGATACAATTGAGTTTTACAGTGATACACTAATAAATAAATTGGGAAAAGACAATTCATTTATGTGAAAACAGAATTATAAAATTAAACCATGTTGGCCTAGGTTTTTAACTGATTACGGCAACCCAAAAGGAAGGAAATATTTTTTACCAGATAGCCAAGAAGTAGGGCATTGTTTTTGGAGTGTATCTGTGCAACTATCGCGTACTTACCGCATTTCCGCTTTCCAGCATAGATGTATGAAAATCAAAATGTGAGTTTCATCAAGTTGTAGCTTTAGAAATAAGTGTACCTAGGTACTACTTCTTGTGCTTGGCTGAGGGATCTTAATTGATCACCAAAGTTAAGCAACATTCCCAGCGGCACACATTTGGATGAGTGATCGTTTAGTGGCATAACATCTGAGCGCTTCCGGGCTTCGGAGGGTACGTTAAATATTCGGTCCTGGTTGTTATCAATTAATAGCAGTTGTTAAGCCATTTCAGAGGTCCTTGGGCAGCCTGATAAACTCTGACACCAGAGGGAAAATATATTTTGGTTGCGTTCCCAGCTATTGCAAAATTAGGTTTTGTTGTTATTCCACAGGAACCGTACAACTTTCTGAGATAAAAAGTATCCTATGTCCTATTCCAGGAGCTAAAGTACCTATATACAAAATTTCATCAAAATCCGTTCAGTCGTTATGGAGCTGAGTTTGGTCACGTTCCCAGCCATTGCAGGATTATGCTTTGTTGTTATTCCACAGGAACTNAGCTATTGCAAAATTAGGTTTTGTTGTTATTCCACAGGAACCGTACAATTTACTGGGATAAAAAGTATCCTATGTCCTATTCCAGGACCTAAAGTACCTACGTACTAAATTTCATCAAAATCCGTTTAGCCGTTATGGAACAAACGTACACTCATACAGACTTTTGCATTTATAATATTAGTAGGATATGGAATGCAAAATTTTCCTTCATCTGTGAAATCTATGAAAGCCATGACATATTAATGTTTGAATTTCAAAGCTTTGTTTGGAGAGGTAAGCAATTTTGTGGAGGGAGTCAAAGCCGCAAGTGAAGCAATAACATTCAAGATCAAAGCAACACTAATCCTGATGGAATTTCAGCAGCTGTGGACACTTGCTTGTACGCACTGTACAATTTACTGAAGAAACACCTATTCCAGAAACAAATGATTCACAGCTTTAAGTCTGGATACTTTTGTGAAAATATCCATACTGTACTCTTTGCATTTTCTTTTATGAATAAACATAATTTACACTAGCCTTTTAATTTTTTTCAGCAACATATCTGGTGTTTCCTTTCATATTTATAAATTTTGCAAAAGCACTCATAGGCCATTTAATATCCACAGTGGAGAATCCGATCTTTAGGATAGGATAAAAATTTTCATTCNAGCTTTAAGTCTGGATACTTTTGTGAAAATATCCATACTGTACTCTTTGCATTTTCTTTTATGAATAAACATAATTGACACTAGCCTTTTAATTTTTTTCAGCAACATATCTGGTGTTTCCTTTCATATTTATAAATTTCGCAAAAGCACTCATAGGCCATTTAATATCCACAGTGGAGAATCCGATCTTTAGGATAGGATAAAAATTTTCATTCNCGCAAAAGCACTCATAGGCCATTTAATATCCACAGTGGAGAATCCGATCTTTAGGATAGGATAAAAATTTTCATTCAAAACTGTGTGAAAGTCATGTTTCTGAAGTCAGTCACACATTTAGCGAAACCACTGTATTTTAGAAAATAAAGTTCAGAGATACATTTCTATGCTCAGTAACTTAAATTATCTTCAATGAATCAGTTTGTTTACCTAAATTGAATATTTTTGGAAATGTAACATAAAATCACATGAGAAATTTTTCCATGACTGGGCCTTGTATTTCATAGTGTTAATTTCTTAAAATACTATTTTTACATCTTGAAGTTTTGTGTTTATAAATTGTACCCATACATACCTTAAAACTCTTAAAAGTGACCATACAGCAAGTAAGAGATGATCATTCTTCTTATTTGGTGGGGAATCATCATTTAACCCCTTGTGTATGTCTAGGATGCTATAGTGTGCATAAAATCCCGCTTAGCTGCCAGCTGTTATTAAGGAAACCACATCGGTATTCCCTTGGTGAGGTTTCGGAAAAAAAATAAATTATATATATATATATATATCACACGTCAGTTTAGTCTTTCAGTGGTGTTGCCTGATACTGAAGATTTCACTGCCGCCTGAATGTGGACTGAATGTTTAGCAAGGACCTGTTACTCATCCCAGACCCTAGCCACCCTCGCTGTCTCTCCAGGTAAGAACATTCCTTCTCGGTCAACCAACGCACAATAAAGAGTGACCAGAGGGGAAGACACGGCTGCCACCCCACCACCATAGCTACGTCTTCAACACGTAACTGCGGCCAGCTCCACCCCCTACAACAAGCCATGCCCTTCGAGCCTCTTCCGCACGTGGCCAGGAGGGCTCACCTCTAGGAAGCTCTAGGCTCACAAGACTTATAAGCAGTTCAGAACTAAGGGAAAAAAATTTTTTTTTAATAAGTGTGTGCTTATGAAAAAACTGAAAAAAAATTTTGCCCTTATTTGACTGTTAATTGCTGTCAAAGTAAACACTTATAATATTTTTAGTTGGAAATATGTCTTATTTCAGTGAAGGTTGAGGAGGGGGTCGATGCAGGCTGTATAACATGAAGGAAGAGGCAATTTTTATATACAAGTTCTGAATTAGTTATACAGCATCAATAGGAAATTGAGTGGCTATTGTAAATATGCTGCTGAACAATGAATTATCAAGAGACTTATATTTTTTGCATCTATTGATAAAGAACAATACAATATTTTTCTATAATATCGTGGGGTTTTTCCTTAGTTGCTCTACTGCGGCTTGTGAAAGTGCATCTGGCAAGAAGAACTTATTTCCTACTATGTGCAAGATGCTATAATCAAAGCACATGAGATGCATCCACATTTGCCGAATTCGAGCTGTGAGTTCAGGCACTGGTTTGCTTGACATCAAGGTGACTGTAGGGGCTTATGGTTTGTCACTATAGTTATTTTGGCACCTAATATATAATCTCTAAATATTTGACATGCATATATGATTGCTAGGGCCTACTTCTCAATCTGTGAATAGTGCTTCTCCACTTAACTCAGGCTTCTTGAGGCATATGCCACTGGTTTCCATACTCCGCCATGGCACTGCTCTAGCATACCCCCTATTCCAAACGATAAAGCATCTGCTGATAATCATTTTCTGCAGTTTGCGATTATAGTGTTAGCATCAGCTGTTTGGCAATTTCTTCCTTTAATTTCCTCACTGCTTCTTGTTAAGGTGCATCCCATACCTACTCAGTGTCCTTGTGCAGTAGCAACTGCAAGAGTTGTGTCTTTTCTGCTAACGGTGGGATAAATTTCATTAAATTATTTACCACACCCTGATATAATCTGAGTTCTCTTGTGTTGGTCATTCCAGCATGTTCGTTATGACCATTGTTTTCTTAGGGTANATTAAATTATTTACCACACCCTGATATAATCTGAGTTCTCTTGTGTTGGTCATTCCAGCATGTTGGTTATGACCGTTGTTTTCTTAGGGTATAGTTGCACTGTGCCTCCACTTACAACATGGCCCAGAAACTTCACTGTTGTCTCCTGGAACTTACATTTTTCTCTGTTAAGAATAACTCCATTCTGCTTCAGCCTCATGAGTACAGTTTCCAGCCTCTAATCATTTTCCTCTATCGTGGTGCCCCATACAAATATATCATCCACCTGGTTTACCACTCCTGCCAGGCACGCAAAAATCTGTTGCATCTGGTGCTGGTAGTGTTCATGTCTCGAGTTTATTCCAAATGGTAGTCGGTTAAAATGGTATCATCCACATGGAGTGATGAATGCTGTGAGAAGTGCACTGTCCTGGGTGAGTGAAATTTAACGAAACTCTTTTGAAGCATACAGGCAAACAAACCACTTAGCATTGGGCCAAAGACTCTTCCACTGACCCTTAAAACACCATTGGGAATTTATCCACATACCTGTTCACAGTGGCCATGACTTCTATGGCTTCTCTCATAGAAACAAAATTGAACACTCTGATTGCAGGTCATCCCAACAGTGGCATGCATCGGTCATTTACCACATAAATGTCTTGCATGATGTTGTTGTCCCCAAGTAACAACAGCACAGCGGTGGCCCCCACCACCTGGATGAGGTTCATACCTGCCCCAAAAAATGTCTTACCCATTTTCCACACTGACAGCCCTAACTTGTAACTCAGTTCTATACCAATGACTGTCATATCTGCCTCAATATCTACTTTGAATGTAGTTCTTACTCCTTGCACCTGCAGCTGAATGCATCAGGGATCTTAACATATCTTCATCGTAACTTCTCCCATATAATATTCCTGATTGTCCCTCAATCCCTCGCCCAACTCTGGCACTGTGATATTTTTATTTTGCAGCAACTACCATAATGACCCACTTTCTAACAACAAAAACATGTTCATTTTCCTTGCTGGACAGTTCAACCACTGATGCAGTTGTAAGACTCCACATTTTAAGTTACTGTTGTTGCTGCAACTGCTGCCCCCATTATTGTTGCTGCCGTATCTCTTTAATGGCTTCCTATCTTCCTCTCCTGTAACCTCTACCTTAGGGTTTCCAATGATATTAGGGAGAAACCTGTCCTGACTCACATCAACACTGGCATGGTTGAGGTTGTCGTACCTCTTCGGGGTCACGAGTCCAAACCTGAATCTTGACCACCCACNACATCAACACTGGCATGGTTGAGGTTGTCGTACCTCTTCGGGGTCACGAGTCCAAACCTGAATCTTGACCACCCACGCACTTCATACATTCATGCATGAAGCACAATGCCTGAACAGCACACACTGGCACTCGGCCTGGCCGTGCAGCAGCTGGATAGAGGCCAATCAACCGGAANAGCACAATGCCTGAACAGCACACACTGGCACTCGGCCTGGCCGTGCAGCAGCTGGATAGAGGCCAATCAACCGGAAGAACAGTGGATACCGCCAGGTACAAACCACCGTCCTTCCACCCATGTGGCGATTCACATACCCAAAGAACTAATTGAGAAGACCACATGAACATAAGTGGATTACATCATTAATTAGTGTGTGACATGTAGGCCACGAGCTATTGGGGGTTTTGTGAGGTATGCTACGAGTGCTGCATAGTTATTGTGCAAAAGTAAGTAAAATTGTACATCACAGCTAAGACTGCCATGGGCAGAAAGGCATAACTAAAATTCTGTAAGGAATTATGAACATAATCACAAGAGTGTTATATTACGTTTAACATTTTAGANTAATCACAAGAGGGTTATATTACGTTTAACATTTTAGAGATAATTTTCACTGGCCGAACTTTTAGACTCAGAATCATCAGAAATGGCTGTTACCCCTAGCGCACGACTGTTCCAGCTCCCACCACACCCCTTTACTTTTGAATAGTGTTGTATTAAATAAACATTTCTGTGAGCTTCAAGTGCTATGTTTTATTTCTTACAGGCTGCTACAACAAAGGTCAGTTCAGTGTTATTAT
Organism: Clitarchus hookeri; assembly: GCA_002778355.1. Classification (NCBI taxonomy): domain Eukaryota; kingdom Metazoa; phylum Arthropoda; class Insecta; order Phasmatodea; family Phasmatidae; genus Clitarchus; species Clitarchus hookeri. The sequence continues at coordinate 181,108 of NQII01000877.1, read as the reverse complement.
GAGTAATCATTCTTGAGTTCTGTGTTATTTCAAATAAATATATTTTGTAAGTGAACAACCCTCTCATTTAGCTCGTTAATTACTCACGTAAATTCAGAGGCAAAGTGATTACTTAAGGTATTTTTAAATTTAACGTTTTTTCAGAGCAGTGTTATGTTAATTGTAATCTTAATTGAGTTTTGGCCATTACAAGATGATGCAACTAGTATAGCTACCCAGCACGTCAGCCATTTTGCCAGTCTGTTATGGGCTATGGTCATAGTAGGACATGTCTGCACGTGACAAAGGGATTCNAAAGGCATTCATGCTTGTGTTAAACTGACAAAGGGATTCTGTACTGTTAATTTATACTCAGAACCTTTTTCTTTTCGTCTGTTATGCCTACCCTGACCTCCTCCTTGCAACATTTTTGATGCAATTAGGTATAATTTTGCAGTTTACGGTAACGGTCAACTCCATCTTTTGTTTTGTGTTGACCACTGCGTGGGTGGTCATTGTCATTTTCAATATTGTAACATTCACAAGCCAGACACACTTTTCTCAATTTCTGTTTTATCAAGGTTGAAGAGAACAGTTTAGCTTCTCAAAGGATAAGTATATTTTGTGAGGTCTAGATTTTTCATGCTGTATGTGAGACATAGTTTTTGTGTGTGTCTGGACATCACGTACATGAATAAATTTTCAATGAACTGAATTTTTGAATAAGGTTATTTAACCATCGCCAGTCAAGGCCCGAGGGACAATGGCGTATTCATGGCCGAAAACAGAAAGTACTGAGTTAGGTCCTTTGTGCCGTGTACACAGCTGCGTGTACCTAAGGGTGTCATCAAGGAGAAAATCGCCACACGGCAGAACTGCAACACACCCTGGGATAGAGTGAGTGAGTGAAGAGATTTGGACAACTCTTAATGTGTGGTCTTGAGAGCCGAACCCTGGGATATAGTCTTTACCCTCTCAGAGGAGGAATGCTTTAAGTGGTGCCCTTAAAACTTTTAATTTACAACTTCTCACTATGTCAAACCCTATGACACGTTACCGTCTGGCTACATCACCTCCTGGTTGCCGGTGACATGACGGGTATGGCGACAAAGTTAGAATTAAAATTTTTCTGAACTACATATACACCTGCATGGTTTTCACTGACTAATTGTTGCTGGCCACACACTGCCTCCGCTTGTTTAATTCTCTTCACTGCTTCTACTGCTGTGAGGTTATGGCCCATTTGTATGGTCTCAGATAACTTATTATCTGACACCAATGACTACAACAGTTGTTAACAGTTCCCCCTTGAGGCTTTTTAGTTTGCACGTCTCTGCTAANGGAGAAAATCGCCACACGGCAGAACTGCAACATACCCTGGGATAGAGTGAGTGAGTGAAGAGATTTGGACAACTCTTAATGTGTGGTCTTGAGAGCCGAACCCTGGGATATAGTCTTTACCCTCTCAGAGGAGGAATGCTTTAAGTGGTGCCCTTAAAACTTTTAATTTACAACTTCTCACTATGTCAAACCCTATGACACGTTACCGTCTGGCTACATCACCTCCTGGTTGCCGGTGACATGACGGGTATGGCAACAAAGTTAGAATTAAAATTTTTCTGAACTACATATACACCTGCATGGTTTTCACTGACTAATTGTTGCTGGCCACACACTGCCTCCGCTTGTTTAATTCTCTTCACTGCTTCTACTGCTGTGAGGTTATGGCCCATTTGTATGGTCTCAGATAACTTGTTATCTGACACCAATGACTACAACAGTTGTTAACAGTTCCCCCTTGAGGCTTTTTAGTTTGCACGTCTCTGCTAANGTTATCTGACACCAATGACTACAACAGTTGTTAACAGTTCCCCCTTGAGGCTTTTTAGTTTGCACGTCTCTGCTAATCTGTACACATCATTTATGAAAATACCCTTCATGCTGATGGTGCTTGAAAAATTTGTCATGTTCGTAAACATTTTTTTTACTTTGAAAAATTCACTGAATTTTTATTTTACAACACTGGACTTACTTGCTTATCCTGCCATTAGCCTGAATTACTCCAATAAATTGTCCGCCTCTGAACCCGTACAATATAACAGCATATTCACTTGGCTTTCATCTGACTTAATGACAAGCTCCAATGCCACCCAGAATTGCTCAAATCTCTTGATCCATTTCTCCCATTTTTTTGGATTTCTAAAATTGAAGCATTCTGGTGGTACTATCTAGAACTGGGCCGCCATGACTTTTACTGTGCAGTAATTCACTAGCAACTCGGCCTGAATATGTGAATGTACAGATTGTCACAGGATCATTCCAACAACCTTTTTGGGGTGATAGGTAATGTAATGAGGAACAACATTTGTTAGAGAACAGATGTCCAGAGACGCTCCGTTGAGACGCCAGACGTTGTTGTAAAATTTTTCCAGTGGCCTTGGAGGTAGGCATTCCATGTCTTGCCTGTCACATGCCTGCTGTCGATCATGCAGTCATCTGTAGCTAGTGAATGTGAGGGCCATTTACAGAGCCTTGCTTCTGTCCCAAAGATGTAGGGAGTATCAAAAGCACAGTGATCCGCATAGAACCACATGTACTATGCGCAGTTCGTTACGTCCTTCCCTCACCACATTCCACTACACAGACCTATGTCATTGTCACTGCCTGAGTCGAAATAGTTGTTGTATGTTCACTGTGACTGCGCTTCATACACCAGACTAGTCATGGATGCTTATTCATCATCAGATCTGGCGGATATCCATACACTGTACAGTGAAGCTAGAGGCTGTGACACGTAACCACATGTCTTTATCAGGAACATTTCTCCAACAGAAGGCAACCACATCACACTGTTCCAGAGACTACATCAGCGACTGCCGGAGTATGAGACCTTCCATCCACCGCATGACTACTGCAGCAGCTTTCTGCTTGCCATCTTCAATGAAATACACACTTGAAACATTCTTGCAATCGTTACATGTTTACTGTGCTGTAAATATTTTATTGTAATATGTAAAAAATGTTGATAAAGTTAAAAAGATAAAAATCCAGATATTTTGTTATTTTTATGTTAATTTATTTTCCTTTGTTCATGTAGCACTCGTTACAGAAATTATTTCCCATTGATTCATGGTCAAATTTTACCACGAGGCACTTTTCAAGTTGTGAAAATTGCACCCCCAAGTTACTGCATTTTGTTAACTGAGCTGATGAAAATTATGCCTGGTCATGTATNCAAGTTGTGAAAATTGCACCCCCAAGTTACTGCATTTTGTTAACTGAGCTGATGAAAATTATGCCTGGTCATGTATATGCATACTGTATGAGCTAGAGCCCAAGCTTCTAGCTAAAGCCTTGTTGCCGCCTCATNTTATGCCTGGTCATGTATATGCATACTGTATGAGCTAGAGCCCAAGCTTCTAGCTAAAGCCTTGTTGCCGCCTCATGCTGATCCTCTTAATTTACATGTTACTTAATTAAATGTTTAAAGAGGTTAAATTTTCAAAAGAATTAAAAACTTTCTTGGTGTGGCCTTTGATATGCATGATTTAAATTTGTCCGCCTCTTCATATCATTTTACAAGTTTAAACCAGGCCTCTGCTAACACAACCTTCTCTCGCTACATATTGATGGTAACTGTTGTGCGTGACCTGGCGCCAGGCACCCACGCTGACAAACAAGCTAACTCCTGATTGGCCCAGCTTGCTCGCCTGATGTGTTGTCCTACCAACAACCTTATTATCTGCCGCCTCCATGCTACCAACCTAACATTTTTGCCCACCTGCATAGCAAAATTTAGAACCTCAACTGAAAAATATCACTATACATACATCCCAGAATTAATGTAAAAGTAGTGCCTCACTATACCGAATGGCTTAAGTTAACCCACAAGTACAAAAGTTTTACATTAAACTTTACAAAAATATTATCTGACAATTACCTTGTATATCCTATATAAGCCTATAGGCATAACCATTTCTTACCAGCATCATTTGCAAGATTTGTAGAAAATTTTAGTTAAATATAATTATTATTTTTGGCAGATGCAAATGATAGGATTGAATCAGTGACCTGCAATGTCACAGCTATTTCCAATACCCACAACAGCCACATGTGGGCAGAAGAAAATCTATGTATAGTGGTGGCCACACATCACCAACAACAGTTTGTGGTGAACATGTGGGCAGGCATTGTCCACGAACAAGTTATTGGACCCTTTATTCTTCCAGCTCATTTAGACAGTCAGGTGTATCACAACTTTCTGGCAAAAAAGCTATCCCAGCTGCTAGAAGATGTGGAGCTGAACGTACGAGTCAACATGTGGTTTCAACATGATGGTGCCCCACTGCATTTCAATCGCCATGTTCGCAAACACCTTGCCAACACATTTGGTGTTAAGTGGATTGGGAGAGGCGGCCCTGTGCCATGGCCACCATGGTCANACTGCATTTCAATCGCCATGTTCGCAAACACCTTGCCAACACATTTGGTGTTAAGTGGATTGGGAGAGGCGGCCCTGTGCCATGGCCACCATGGTCACCCGACCTCACGCCAGTCAATTTCTTCCTGTGGGGTCACATCAAGAGTTGTGTCTACTCTATGCCTGTGCAGAACTGCAACATTCTCACAGAATGAATACAGGCGGGAAACAATATGTTTGAAACCATTCCTAGCATCTTTAAAAGGGTCTGCCAGGCAATGCATCAGCATTGCAACACCTGCAATCAAGAGGAGGGCTGCCATTTTGTGCACCTGCTTTAGGTTAATATATGGAATTATGTAACAGGAAATCAATAAAGTAGTGCAAACTACAAATGTCTACCTACTTATTATTACCACCACCCCTACAGTACTACATCAATTACCACTGTCTCCTGGGAGGTAGTCAACTGGTGCCTGTTGTGTGCTTTGTACAAAGACACCTAGTGTCCAAACGAGGTATTTCCGGACACTCATTCTCTGACAAAAGAAGTTCTTTATTACATTACCTATCATCCCTAGAAGTTTGTTACAATAACCCTGTGACATTCTGTATATGACTATAAGCTGCCAGTATGTTATATAATTTCACACATACTGTATCACTACACAAATGAGGCAAATGTATTTATTTTTTGACCCCATACCATGTTTTGTTATTTATTACACTTACTATGTATGTTTATCTCTCATGTCCGCCAATACTACTCCCATCACCTTTCTGCCAACCTCACATACCCTGCACTTACTTCCCAACATTACACACTCAAAAACACATGGCACATATACAATGAAGAGCCAAAAAAACTGGTATAGGCGTGCGTATGCAAATAACAGAGGTATGGAAACAATCAGAGTAACACGATGCGGTCGGCAGGTAGATCGGTTACTGCTGCTACAATGGCAGGTTATCAAGATTTAAGTAAGTTTGAACGTGGTGTTATAGTCGGCACACGAGAGATGGGACATAGCATCTCCGAGGTAGTGATAACATTTGGATGTTCGCGTATGACCATTTCACGAGTGTACCATGAATATTGGGAATCCGGTGAAACATCACATCTTCAACATCGCTGCGGCCGGAAAAAGATTGTGAAAGAACGGGACAAACGACGACTGACGAGAANGGGGGCTACACGATATTAGGCAGGTGTACCAGTTTTTTTGGCTCTTCAGTGTACATATTAGATTATTACATTATATAGCATGTACATATATTTATCACATCTGACCCATGCATATTTCAATATTCTATTTACTCTCATTGTATTTAAATAAGTTTTTTTGGTGCAAAGTACAAGAAAATTTTATCACCATCAAGAAATCTCAATCTCTTCTCTACAAAAAAAAAACCACAACATGGATTAGTATGAAATATANGGGGGCTACACGATATTAGGCAGGTGTACCAGTTTTTTTGGCTCTTCAGTGTACATATTAGATTATTACATTATATTGCATGTACATATATTTATCACATCTGACCCATGCATATTTCAATATTCTATTTACTCTCATTGTATTTAAATAAGTTTTTTTGGTGCAAAGTACAAGAACATTTTATCACCATCAAGAAATCTCAATCTCTTCTCTACAAAAAAAAAACCACAACATGGATTAGTATGAAATATANCATTTTATCACCATCAAGAAATCTCAATCTCTTCTCTACAAAAAAAAAACCACAACATGGATTAGTATGAAATATACCAACCTTATGAACAAGGCAAAGGCAATTACATAATTCAGATCAAAGTTGTTTATACTTTGTAGATCTTTACATTCAGCACTATGTGAAAAAGAGAACTGGCAACTAAATCTTAATAATAAAATTAAACATAATCCAAAAATGTTTTGCACTTTATAAAAGTACTCTAACCAGATAGGCTTAATATTTCTTAAAAAATAAATTACAAAACAATAAATTGATCCACAAGTAATTACTAATGAACTTGCCAAAGTATCTTCAATAAATTTCAGATTTCCCATGTATGTACTTCATTACAAGAGAGGAGAAATAAACTACACTTCACCCATTTTTATTAATAAAGTTATTTAAAATAAATTAGAATCAGCAAACATATTGCTAAACATAGACCTCAAAGTACCTCGATATGGAACCAGGATAAAATATCTTGTAACTACAATATTTATTCTCAATGTCTAGCTTTGCAGGTTAATATCTGACTATAACAAATACACACATTACATTTCCACATAAAACTTAAATATTTCCTTGTATAACAATTTTAGCACCCATCATATGTCCAAAAGTTACATTCAAAAGTATTCTTGACCAATTGTTTCAGTTTCATAATTTAGATCCCTCTCCCATTTGTTTACTAAGGTTAGTGTACCGAGTGTCACAAATTAATGTCTACACGGATTGTACATTAAGAGCAGAGAAACTATTTAACACAATCTGAAGGGACTCTGTATATTTTAGACTATAAGGCCAATGTTGGGTGTGTGTGAGCATGTGTAGCCATTTCAATATTGTAAATTCCAGTTGCAGCTATGAGTGGCAGAACTACAAGTGTAGAAGAAATAGTGGAGAAATAGCGGAGGTGACAGGGATTTATTTCCAACAACATCAGTAGGTTTTAAAGTGTTATTGGAAATGTGAAAGCATGATTGAGATGCACAGACGATGGAGGGTGGAATTTGATACTACACAACCATTATATGTAAAAAGGAAACAATTACCTGACAAGTTTGATGGAACTGTGTTTGATGTGAATAAAGGATGGTGTGGCAGGAAAAGAACGACAATGGACAAAGGAAATTTGGGAGCTGTGTTACACACATTCACATGTTTCCCCAGGAAGTCTAAGTCTGTACTACAATCTGTGCATGAGTCAGGTGTCAGTAAATCAAATGCCCATAATTTTTAAAGTTTGAAAATTGGAGGCCCTACATTCCCAAATTACTTCACGCTGTGAATGAAGATAGCTCAGATAAGTATGTAAAATTTTGTGAGTGAGTTGTCAACGTGTGCAACAACAAGAAACATTTTTGATGTGATTGTTTGGTCCAATAAGGCAACCTTTAAATTGATTGGAAATGTCAACCACCACAACTGTGTGTACTAGGTTGATGGAAACCCTGTATTGTGGTAGAGTAAGCAGTTAATATTCCTGGGTTAACAGTGTGGTATGTCTGTCAGAGGAGTTATGGGGCCATTCTCCTTTAATGGACTGGTGACAGATAAGTTACCATACTATGTTGCAGGAAAACATTGCGCCAGCTGTTTGCCAACTCTACGCAGATGATAATTACTCTTTTCAGCTGGAAGGCGCACTCCCACATTGCCATTGAGATGTACAGTCAGTACTGGATGAAACATTTTTTGGGAGATGGATAGGCCAATGAGGTAGTGTTGTGTATCCACCCAGATCTCCAGATTTAATGCTGTTAGTTTTTTATTTATGGCAAAAACTGAGGAACACTGTGTATGGCAAACAGCCATGGACACTGACATAAGAGATGTTATTGTGACCACCTGTTTAGAGAACATATTAGATAAACTTTAAATAATAATAATCAACGAGCTTAGATACACCTAAACTTACCATGACACCAAGTCCACTGATTTTTCTTTGCGGAGATGGGGACTACTTGTGTGTCCCTCCGTGAAATGGTCAGTAAAGGTTCAAGCATAATAACATTTTTTTCCCCCTTAAGAATGAATATATAACATTCTGCCAGCAGTTACCGGATTAAGTCTATTAAACACAAGTTATACAACATAAACAGAGGTTACTCACTATGTACAGCACTAAAACACACACAGAACATCAATGCATTGGGAGACTATATATTTTGTGTACTGGCCGTGTGTACTTCTGCCACTCAGGCAACTCCATCCTTCCCTGGATGCAGTCTGGTTACTCTGGNTTTTGTGTACTGGCCGTGTGTACTTCTGCCACTCAGGCAACTCCATCCTTCCCTGGATGCAGTCTGGTTACTCTGGCTAAACACCACCTGCTCTGCAACCTCTAGTATCAGGTCTCTCACATTAAGTCCTGGTCACGGAGTTTGCCACTTCCCATGATGTTGCAACTGTTGCAAGTATTCACTGTACCATCTTTTCCAGAACTGGATGGCAAGAGAACACACCANCTCCCATGATGTTGCAACTGTTGCAAGTATTCACTGTACCATCTTTTCCAGAACTGGATGGCAAGAGAACACACCATTTTCCATCTTATGGACAGACAGAGGGTACGTTCATCCTCTTCACATGATTCTGGGACAGCAACAAGATCACATGTGTCAGACGACATTGGAGTGAGAGGTCTGGAGTTCAGGACAGCCTCAACTCGAGTATACAGGGTCATTAGTTATTCTAAGAGCAGGATCTGGTTACCAATAACTCACCTGAGATGATACTTTGCTGACTTTATGGCTGCTTCCCACAACCCTCCCTGATGAGGAGTTGCAGTAAGTAGAAAATGGAAATTGATTGAGTGGGATAAGGCAAAGTTTTTCAAAGGTGGAGACTTCCAGAACTGCCTGAAAGAGCTATGTTGCTGCCTTGAAGCACTCACAAAGTTCGTCCCACAGTCAGAAAAGGGATTGGTACACAAACCTCTGTGAAAGACAAAAGAGTGATGGCAGTTGTAAAACTATCAGATGTTAGGTCAGTAAAAATCTCTATGTAGATAGCCTCAAGGGAAAAGCAGACAAATATACATAAGCATACCTTCTATATAGCACCATGGCATAGCTTGTTGAGTCATATGGTGATGGGTCCTGCGTAGTCAACTCCATTCTTCTCAAAGACCCCAGCAGGTGTGACACACTCAGAAGGCAGATTTCCCATCAGCAGTGGAGTGTTCACAAGTGACAACAGAAATAACACACACACCTGAAGACTCTGGATCGGACCAACGAACAAGAGAAAAGAATCCAGAATTTCTGTGACAAGAGAGACTGCAGGAGTTGAGGTGCAGCATTCAGGTTGTTCATGTGGTAGTGGTCTACCAAAGTTCTAACAGCTTCATGGTCTTTGTGTAGTATGATGGGATGTTTACAGNTGTGGTAGTGGTCTACCAAAGTTCTAACAGCTTCATGGTCTTTGTGTAGTATGATGGGATGTTTACAGGAAAATCCAATGTAGGCATGTGACAATCAACCGCATGCCCTGAACACACCATGATCTTCCTTGAGTCGCACCAAGTCATCTTGAAAATGTACATCCTGAACACATTAGCACACAAGAAAAACAGCTTGCTCCAGTTCCACTGAGGTCAGGGCTCCACTATTACAAGCCTTTTTTTGAATGCGTTTGATGAAACACATTATGTATGCCATGATACGAACAAGTTTGGGACACGATGAAATGTATTGCAAGACAGGCAACTCTTCTGGAGCTTCATGTGTATTTAGTAGAACAACATGTGTTGATTTCAGCTCTGGAAGTGTATGTGTGGATTGATTTAGAGCAGACACTGGCCATTGGTCAGGTGGATCAACTAGCCACTGAGGGCCATGCTACCAAACCTCCTCATCTGAGGCCAACTCCTGTTTGGTACAGATCGGAATGAACGGAGATGGTGAAAATCCATATGTCACAGTGTTCACTTGAAAAACTGAGAGGAAAAGATGGTTCTGCCCACCAGAAAATCAGTTGGAATAGTCGGTCATTCTCATGAATAAGAATTTGGTGGTACATCTGTTTAATGTCACACGAGAAGACCACAGTGTAAAGCCTGAATCTCAAAATAACATCACAAATATAATTTTGGAGTTTGGGTCCTTGTAGCAAAATGTCATTGAGTGACACACCATTTGAGATTTTTTGCACTACCATTAAAAACCACGCTCAACTTAGTGGTTGAGCTGGACATCTTGCACACACCACAGTGAAGAATGAAACAATGGGAAGTGTCTGTACCATCTGCTTGTTGAGTTGGAGGAAGATACTATTCTATGTGACCTGACTGGGCATAATCATGCATACATTTCATTGTACAGCAGTTTTGTGTCAGGCTGAGATTCAAGCTTCCTTTCTAAAGCATGAAATCAACGTTCAGCAACTGCACGGGAATTTCAAAGAGACAATGCCTGAGATCTGAATGGAAGACAAATTTGTACAGCTTCCTGACTCATCTCGAGTGTGAGTGGCCATGAAGTTTGTTTCACAAAAGTCAACATCGAGTTCCTTTACAGAGACATGAGTGGGTTCTTCTATTTCTCTATACAGTTTCAGTACAGAATCCAGGGAATCCTCCATGCTTACAAACACAGCAACCAACCCCTGATCAACCTTCACACAGGACTCACGGTACTCTTCTAACAACATTCATCAAAATTTTGATTCCAGTAGCACAGGTCTGTGTTCACCAAGCTTCGAATGCCCCTCAGACAGACACATGCGTAAACATCTATACCAAGCAATATATTAACAGGCGCAGGCTAGTCAATATGAGGGTCTGCCAGTGGAAGGGCACCCAATTGCGTATGAAAAGAATGATCCACTGATGCCCTTGGTAAATTACTTGTAATTTTAGGCACTATAAAGAGAGACTGAGTTAAAGTACACTGAGGTTCCAACAATGTCTGTATTTTTCAGTTGAATGCTCCTTTCAACTTGCACCCTGAGAAAGGCCAAAAACACTTTCCCCATTCTTATGCAATAGTAATGAAAGCTACCTGGCAGAAGCTTTAGTAAAGAAGAATGCCTGGGCTGCACTATCCAGAAGGCAACGCATCATGTGAGGTCGATTGTCAGCACCATAAACTTCAATGAGGGATGTAGGCAAAAGAATTGAGGTGCAATCACAGGCAGACACACCTACAAATTGCTCAGTACGAGCATCGGTATTGGTAGAATATTCTGCTTGGGAGTCTAACACGTCATTGGGTTGGGTATTATGTGGAGCAGAGTATGATTCTTCTGTTTGCATCTGAAAAAAGTATGAGATTATGAACAAGATGCTACTGCATGGGCTGTCCCAATACAGTTGAAACATAATTTTTTATTGTGAACAATTTATTGCCTATCAGTTGGTGAAGCATTAGTAAACTCAGGGTATTTGTAAATAGAATGAGTGGTTTATTGACAAATTACACAGGTTCTGGTCGGCTTTCGTTCTGAGTTGGAAACAAACACTAATTTGGATTTCTGAGTGACATTATTTAAATTGTTTCAAAATGTACCTTTGTGAGAACTATGAGTGCTATTACTGCTACTAACGCCACTACCCTTTACTCCAACATCCATGGCACAATCCATGTTGGTTCCTCTTNTTGAGTGCTATTACTGCTACTAACGCCACTACCCTTTACTCCAACATCCATGGCACAATCCATGTTGGTTCCTCTTACTAGTAAGAAATTAATCAGCTCTGTAACCTTAAGTAATGTGTCAGCACTAGCTCTACGAGAGTTTTCGAACTTTGTGCGCAGTCCTACATCCAATTTCAGCATCAAAACTGTTATTAAAAATGAATTTTCTTTGGTTATGTTGTAGCCTAATGCCCCAAATATCCGAGCATTCTCATTAAAGGTATTAACAAAATGTGTGATTGTGTGGTGATTTACAGAGTTGACAAGATGAAGATCATGGATTCTGTTTACATAGAATGTATTGAGCTTTCTTACATTCTGGTAATGGGATGTCAGCAATTCCCAAGCTACAGGGTAATTTTCAGCTGTAATAGGGGGATATTTACAAGATGCAACACCTCTCCTCTGAGAGATCCCAAAAAGTACTGGTATTTTTCCACATCTGCTAAAGACCTGGTTTTTGTTAATTGTGGCCTGGTGCAATTGCGAAAACATAGGCCATTCCTCCTAGTGACCATCAAATGAGGGCAAATTAATTTTTAGAAGTTTTACACTTGAAGATGGGGTGGTAACAGTAGCAGATAAAGGTGCATGAACAACATGCATGGAGAAAATGAGTCTAAAGCACATCAAAAGTCAGATACTTGGATGAAGAAATTTTCGTGTTTGGTGGTGAAAATATTTTCATCTAATTCATCGGGAAGCGAGTCCAACTGAAGGAACATGTTACACAGAAGCGTGACCGTCCTATCAACCACCTCAAGCTGTTCATTAAAAGCATTCAGCTTANCTGAAGGAACATGTTACACAGAAGCGTGACCGTCCTATCAACCACCTCAAGCTGTTCATTAAAAGCATTCAGCTTATTAACAATTTCAACACTAACAATGTAGTGCTTGTATGCTATCATTGATGTGTTTTAATTTAGTTTCCTGCAGCTTAAATTTTAATAAAAATTCCTTGAAACCTATTTTGAGAGAGAGGAAAACAAGTTAGACGTCAACAATGAAATCAATTTTCAGCTAGACAATAAACAAAGAACCGCAACGTAAATGATCAATAAATGTGAAAAGGGGTTGTGTGTGGTTATTTGTGGTTATGTTGCCCAGGAAAAATAACTATTTTCTCAAAACTAATGGTGACACATGAAGGCATGAAAAGAATGTATCANCTGAAGGAACATGTTACACAGAAGCGTGACCGTCCTATCAACCACCTCAAGCTGTTCATTAAAAGCATTCAGCTTAATAACAATTTCAACACTAACAATGTAGTGCTTGTATGCTATCATTGATGTGTTTTAATTTAGTTTCCTGCAGCTTAAATTTTAATAAAAATTCCTTGAAACCCATTTTGAGAGAGAGGAAAACAAGTTAGACGTCAACAATGAAATCAATTTTCAGCTAGACAATAAACAAAGAACCGCAACGTAAATGATCAATAAATGTGAAAAGGGGTTGTGTGTGGTTATTTGTTGTTATGTTGCCCAGGAAAAATAACTATTTTCTCAAAACTAATGGTGACACATGAAGGCATGAAAAGAATGTATCANGGTTATGTTGCCCAGGAAAAATAACTATTTTCTCAAAACTAATGGTGACACATGAAGGCATGAAAAGAATGTATCACAACAAACGATACAACAAAATGTGATTACTCACCTATGTACTAAGTATGAGATCACAATAACCAACGCTGTACACAAAAATGACAACATGGTTAAAACACTAAATGAAGCATGGAGAGAGCGGGGAATTTCTCAGTTTATTCCGAAGATTGATGAGACTTGGGCGGATTCTACCCTGGCGCCAACAGTTTCGCCCCATGTGCATGGTATATTGATTGCACAGTACGTGCCAAACTATAACAAAACACGTTGAATAATTATTCTGAGTTCACGAGAAACTAGAATATCTGGCCTCGGAGGACCAAAAATGTTTAGAGAACACATTGGATACACTTTAAAGAATAATAATCAACGAGCTTAGATATGCCTAAACTTACTGCGACACCATCTTGAAGTCCACTGATTCTTCTTTGCGAAGATGGAAACTACTTTTGTATCCCTCAGTGAAATGGTGAATATATGAGGGGGGACCCAAAAGTAACGGGAATTGGGCTGCGGTGGGGTGGGAGAGTGGGGGAACCCTTTCTTCAACCAGGTGTCCATTAGGGACACGTCTCCTGAGTTAGTGTGCAAAGTTCTGTCGCTGTGAGTGCATCGGTTCGCCCGTGGGAATTTTTTTAGTGAAACAACGTTTTCCATTTCGGTGAAAACGTGATGGCCGATTGTCGAGAGCAATTTTGTTTCCTGTTGGGGAAATCGGCCGCGAAAACTATTGTAATGCTTAAGACTGCTTATGGGGATGCTGCCCTAAGTGAAACCAGAGTCTACGAGTGGTTTTCACATTTTAAAAATGGAGAAATGTCAATTGAAGACCAACCCCGTTCAGGACGCCCCTCAACATCAAGAAGTGATGAAAACGTCGACAAAATCCATGCTTTCGTTCGTGAAGATCGTCGCCGAACCATTGATCAACTCTGTGAGATGTCTGGAATATCATGGAGTTCAATTCAGAGGATTTTATCTGAAGATTTGCACATGAGAAGAGTTGCAGCCAAATTTGTCCCTCGCCTTCTCACAGGCGAGCAAAGGGAGCGTCGACTTCAGGCATGTTTTGAGCTTCAAAATCAGCTCAAAGAGGACCCTGAACTTTTTTCCAAGGTGATTACTGGTGATAAATCGTGGTGCTATGGATACGACCCCGAAACAAAGCAGCAATCAAGCCAGTGGAAGACACCTGGCTCTCCTTGTCCCAAAAAAGCTCGCCAAGTGAAGTCAAACATCAAGATAATGCTCATTTGTTTCTTTGATTGCAGAGGTGTTGTGCACGCGGAGTTCATTCCCCCGGGACAAACTATCAACCAGAAGTTCTACTTGGAGGTTTTGAAAAGATTGAGGGAGAGTATCCGGAAGAAAAGGGCAGATCTTTGGCGCACAAGCGACTGGTTCTTCCATCATGAAAACGCGCCGGCCCACACCGCTCTCTCCGTACTGCAGTTTTTGACCAAAAACGGCATGACACCAATTGTCCACCCCCCCCTACTCACCAGATCTAGCCCCCTGTGATTTCTTTTTGTTCCCCAGACTCAAAAGGGACATGAAAGNTCCACCCCCCCCTACTCACCAGATCTAGCCCCCTGTGATTTCTTTTTGTTCCCCAGACTCAAAAGGGACATGAAAGAAATGTGTTTTGCCACTGTGGAGGAGGTAAAACAAAATTTGCTGGAAGGCCTAGAGAACATCCCGATAAGTGAATTAAAAAAATGTTTTGAANTGTGGAGGAGGTAAAACAAAATTTGCTGGAAGGCCTAGAGAACATCCCGATAAGTGAATTAAAAAAATGTTTTGAAAAATGGAAGGATCGTTTGCAGAGGTGCGTTGTGGTCAAGGGAGAATACTTTGAAGGTGATCAAAATTTGGTGTAAAAATATTAAGAAATAAAGAATTTATGACGAAATTCCAATTTTTTTTGGGTCCCCCTCGTAGGTCTAAGTGTAATAAAAGTTTTTTTCCACTTAATAACATATAACACCATCTATGACTTTACTCCAACGGGAACGATAGCTACTGNATAATAAAAGTTTTTTTCCACTTAATAACATATAACACCATCTATGACTTTACTCCAACGGGAACGATAGCTACTGTTTGTCATTCTGTTCTACAGCATTGCAGACAATGTCCTGCTGCTAATGGTGGACATTTTGAACACTTGTAACTGTTGTTAACATTTGCACACACCCAATGTTGTCCTTAGAGAAACAAATACTAGTGGTCCCATTAGATTGTGTTGAATAGTTTTTCTATATTATTCCCATTCTAAAAGTGGAAACATTAAGTTGGGATATACTGTATTTGTATATTTAACTAGATAAAATTTTTTATAATTATTTCTAATGAGTTGTATTTGTTATACTTTTATTCTTTGGTAGTCACAGTTAGAAGAGATACTGTGGCTATTTAACTGGCGTAGAAGGAAGTAAACCCCACTACTACACTTCAGCAAGCATAGATCCCAGAGCTTCCCTCTGACAAAAATGGAGGGTAGAGGAGGTAGGTTAAAAGTCCCAACAAGGCCCTGGGATTCACCTCGCACAGCCTTACCAGGTATGTCCGTTGGTGGCGTTGTTGGTGGGTGTGACCTGAGGAAACTACTCTAACTACTACCCTGCAGTTCTCTATCAAAATATTGAATTATTTTGTAAAGCTTGTTATTGTTTCTGTTTGTTCCATGTATTTGTGAATTTATGTTTACGTTCAGAATTCCCTAACCAAGGCCTAAAATCCATTCAGGCATACTTAAAAAAAAGTAAATAAATAATAAAAAAATGAATAATTTTACCCTCAGAATGGAAAACAGATGCTTCATGTGGCTACATAGTATGAGGGAGGCATGAAGTAAGTTACCCATTAGGTGATTCTTTTGCAAGCATACAACCAGCTATCCAACACCCTGTCTCAGTCACCTGGCAAGATAAACACCATCCAGGATGAAGAGGAGTGGAAGACCACCTTGCCCACCCTCTCTGCCNACCCTGTCTCAGTCACCTGGCAAGATAAACACCATCCAGGATGAAGAGGAGTGGAAGACCACCTTGCCCACCCTCTCTGCCTGACCATGCTAATGACATCAGCTTGAATAAGATCATGTTTGAGTCATCAGATGTGCACAAGCAGATGTGCACAAAACAATTCTCAAACAATTATACCAACACNATAAGATCATGTTTGAGTCATCAGATGTGCACAAGCAGATGTGCACAAAACAATTCTCAAACAATTATACCAACACGTGCTCAATACCCAGTTAATAGCTTGAGATGCATTGGTGAAAATTAAATAATGTGTGAATGGCATAGAAAAGCAGTTAAGAACAGTGGACAGATGCCTAGAAATGTGCCCACTGGAACTTAACATGTCATGGAAACTGTAGGTGCCACAAGGTATGAGCAAGTTAGTGCTGCAATATGGTCATACTAACAGCTTTACTGGACACCTGGGTTAAAAAAACTTGGTCAACAATAAACGTCCAGACATTTCATTGACCCAGGATAGCACAAGGTATCCAACAATTTATGTGTGTGATTAAAATGTTACAATGTACAGATGCGACCAACAAGAGTCACGTGTACTTTTGGAGCTCCATTGCCATGTAACTAACAAGGCTGTACCAATGAACTGCAAAAATATTGGCAGTGTTTAATGTTAGTAATGTTTATTATCATAAAGCAGCCATGACTTATTCAGCATTTGTGGATATATATTGAGAGATTAAAAAAAGCAAGAAAACCTTCAATTAAGTAATTTATTTCTGAAATAAATATTTTCAAACTATTAAGGTGCTGACATTAATTAGTTTTGTCAATAGATTGTCAATGTAAAATGAAATATCTCTGCAAGTTTTGAGAGTTTAATCTTTTGTAGAAGGGATTGTGAGGTGTTTAGTTGATATGGACACTTGTTTGTTATGAATATTTTCATTGTTATTTCATTAGTTTACGTGGTTTTTTCACAAATTTCTGTATTAAACTGTGCTGTGTTATATTAAATTCTGTGTGGGTATGTAGAGGAATGGAAAGAAGAAAGTAACTCATTTTCTTTGACTATGAATTACTGGTGTTCTAGGGTCATGAGCCAAGTTGTTTGTTTTCTGAAATCATCATCATTTTTATAGNTTTGACTATGAATTACTGGTGTTCTAGGGTCATGAGCCAAGTTGTTTGTTTTCTGAAATCATCATCATTTTTATAGAAAAAATTAAAAACAAAGTTATAAATTCAAGTTGTTTGAGAAGAAGAGAGATTCAGGTATGCTGGAAGTAATGTGAACACCCATTCTATTGGGTTAACATTCAAATTAACCTCAATTTTGAGAATCTGATAAAAAGTTTTTACTCCAGACTGCTGATGCATGTAAAAATATGGCATCTTGTTTGCTCAGAAATAATACGCAAAAAATATACCTAAAGTTTATGCCAGGACAAAATTTAATATAGCTAACCTGTTTAAGTACAACATTTTAGCTNTTTGACTATGAATTACTGGTGTTCTAGGGTCATGAGCCAAGTTGTTTGTTTTCTGAAATCATCATCATTTTTATAGGAAAAATTAAAAACAAAGTTATAAATTCAAGTTGTTTGAGAAGAAGAGAGATTCAGGTATGCTGGAAGTAATGTGAACACCCATTCTATTGGGTTAACATTCAAATTAACCTCAATTTTGAGAATCTGATAAAAAGTTTTTACTCCATACTGCTGATGCATGTAAAAATATGGCATCTTGTTTGCTCAGAAATAATAAGCAAAAAATATACCTAAAGTTTATGCCAGGACAAAATTTAATATAGCTAACCTGTTTAAGTACAACATTTTAGCTNCGCAAAAAATATACCTAAAGTTTATGCCAGGACAAAATTTAATATAGCTAACCTGTTTAAGTACAACATTTTAGCTTTAAAAGAGTCACATGTCACCTGTCATGTAAGACACATGAATGCCATAAAGCATTATGCTGCACAATTGGTATCAAGATCACAACTGAAATATTATGTGCCATGCCAATAGCCAAAGGGAGGGACTGAAGGACAGGAAACTGATGGGTTTTCATAACTTTAGGAGTGGGTAAGATGCAGGTTTGGGTTACAGAGTTGTGTGCATAGCAGAATTTATATGGGTGCCAGCTACTGCAAAGCATGAGAGATGAATGGGTGTGGGCAGTACACTCAGGTGGCCTCTCCTGAATGAAGTTCCCATAGTTCTGGATCGTCATGCTGATTCTTGAGCAATCCAATCATGCCTTCCTATCAAGGGTGTTGGCCCCCTCGAAATGCCAATAAACACATGAGGTGAGACCGTTAGAGATATATAACATGTCTGATGATCTTGTATTATTTTTAGAATAAAAAAAAATTTGTAAAACAGTACAACAAGGCAAGGGTGTGCTACAAGCGGGTATAGCACCCAACAACAATGGAAAGGCAGTCATGAGTATGACTAAGAACATGCTACATCAACTTCATGTATTTAATATTCATACCTTGTTCCTACAAGGGCACTGACATTGATGCAACATTGGTGGCATGTTGCCAGTTGACATGGTGAAAACCCGAGTGTGAGGCTCAAATACTTACAGGTAGTTATATGCCTGGTGCATGAGCCGGCAAGGATTGAGGGGATGCTACTCCTGGGCAACAAAAACAATAAAAACTTAAATTTCCAGTATTAAGATATGATTAGCTATTGTAAACTAAAATGATTGTTACAAAGAATATGAAGGCCCAGGAGCTGCAAACACATACTGCCTCCCTCCAGAGCCTTTCAAAGCCGACTAACTAAAATAGTGAACACCCTCTCTCAACTTGAGCGGAGTTTGTACCAAAATCTGAATAAATGTAATCTCAATTTTTAACAAATAAATAAAGAGACACAAGACACTCTACAATGACTAAAAATAAAACGCATTTCAAAATAAAAATACAAAATGCAGTTATTAATTAAAAACACAAAAGTTGGCATTGCAACAATACATCGGCATGATAGTCTTGCAGTCTGGATCTGTCTCTCCAAGTTTATTGCTGTATATGAATTGTTATGCATATACCTTACCTTTGTTCAAAAAAAATAATAATGCAATTATTGGGATTTATAAATGTGGTGACAGAATGTTCTCGGATATCGGACCAGTCCAAATTGTATGAAAGTGTAAGGCACACATGCCCAAATACCCGTTAACAAAGGCTGATATATTAGAACCCCTTGTTATGCTGTGTTTGTCATGGGGAACATGAGGGAAAAATTAAAATATGGGTTACAGCTGACACACTTGCACTTCACTGAATACACATACACAGGGGTGTAGACACCAAATGAAGGGAGCACACATGGGGTCCTTGGTTTGGCAAAANCTTCACTGAATACACATACACAGGGGTGTAGACACCAAATGAAGGGAGCACACATGGGGTCCTTGGTTTGGCAAAACAGCAGATTCCCAGACGTGGCCTTCATTTGCCTGGTGCTTTTTCGGCTGCAGAATTACTGGGGAGGTATCAACCAGTCCGAACTCTCATGCCACCACAAGTTGCCTCTTGGAGACATGAAGTTGGGATGGCCACTTGACTATGATGGTATCTTGGCAGGCTATTGAGGTGCTTTCCTGCATGCAGTGATCGCTGTAGGTTGTTGGAGNTACTTGACTATGATGGTATCTTGGCAGGCTATTGAGGTGCTTTCCTGCATGCAGTGATCGCTGTAGGTTGTTGGAGTAGCCATCAAAATGTTCAGAGCAGCCATCAAAATGTTCATAGCACAATGATCCTAGTAGAGCAGCAGCATCTGCGCATTGGCAGTGGGATGAACGGGCTAAGGAGAGGGGATGAGACATGCATCAAAACAAATGTAGCATAAAGCAGCAAGGCAAAATAATGGTGCCAAGCTGCTGATTACTCATTTTGGGATACAGTTTTCCATTTCTCTAGTGCAGATGTTGTAGTCTCTGAACGATTTGTTATACTAACTTTGTGAATGTACTACAGTAAATAGATACAAATTTCACACATTTCTGTTATGGCACAGTAAAAAACAAACATTATCTGCCATATAACTGCACAGGTATATGATTTAATATATTTATTTATATTACATAGTACAGACCTCTTTAACTTATAAAATAGGTCAGTAACATGCAATTATTTCCAGTCATGAAGACAGGGGCACAACAACNGAGCAAACAGTAATTTCACTGTCATCCTTTTCTTCCTTAAGGACAGACACACCAATTTGAAACTCGTTTTTATTTAGAACTGTTTCCATTCACTAACAAGGCTTTTATGCACTCAGTAACAGTTTGTTAGGATATTATATTCATGTAAATTTTGAATTCAATAACAAATTAATCATATGTCAACTGGAACAAAATTACATTATGTATAAATATCAGTCTACTTGATGATGAAATGCTTCTTTGTTCGCTAATCATTAACACAGCTGTCATAGCTGTTTGTGGTCTAAGATGTTCATCATTGAAGAATAAATGCTAACAAGTTAGATGATACCTTTCTTTAAATGGTACACACTGTTTATTGTATATTAGAAACCTTTTAGTGTAAAAGGTATGTATCTATTCAAAAATGTTTTTTGAATATACGCCCTTATGGCACCCGGAAACAAAAGGACGTTTAATTTTTTTCTTTCCGTTAATCTATTATTTTTTAAAGCAGAAGTATTAAAGTTCTAAAATAAAATTTTTATTNGTTTAATTTTTTTCTTTCCGTTAATCTATTATTTTTTAAAGCAGAAGTATTAAAGTTCTAAAATAAAATTTTTATTCATTTTGAATTTTTTTTATTGTGTGTGGACTTGTTATAACTTTTGAATGATTTAACCGATTTAGATGGTTCTTGCATCAATTGGAAGGGCTTTTTGATTGTAAAAATTTATCCGCATGACGAATTAATTGTTAGAGTAGATGCTGAGTTATTTAAGAAATTGGAGTTATTAAAAAAAAATTATACTGCTTGTAAATGTAAAAAAAATTCAAAATGAAAAAAATCAATTTTTTTATTTCTATATTTCTACATCAAAATGAAACCGATTAATGAAAAAAAAAAATTATACGACATTATACCTTTTCAGCAGTACTTTTTCTAGGATACGCCCTTATGGCATCTGCAATGCGATATTAAATTAAGTACCTAATAACAAACAGGTTATTAATTTTCTTTTAGTGAGACAAAAGAGGAAGGAACCAGATAAAAGTAGTGGCGAAAGTGATAGTGGCGGAGACGAAAATTTGAAGCAGAATGTTGCAGATACTAGCGCTGACCCTAGCGCAACTACACCNAAAGTGATAGTGGCGGAGACGAAAATTTGAAGCAGAATGTTGCAGATACTAGCGCTGACCCTAGCGCAACTACACCTACACCTGCACATGTTGCTGTTTTGGCTGCATTGAGTGGATCTTCACTGCTATCTGGTTTTGGTGCACAGGATCAAGCTTATTTTGTTAATGACGTAGGTCACTGGCTTGGGCGTTTGTTTAGTATAACCTTATCTCAAAGAAAGGAAATTTAAAAAATTGTTGGTCGCCACTTCCAAATTATGACTTTGCTAAGGATGCTGTCCAATTAAAAAGGAAATTCAAATACAGCTGGTTGGCAGATTATGCNATGACTTTGCTAAGGATGCTGTCCAATTAAAAAGGAAATTCAAATACAGCTGGTTGGCAGATTATGCTCCTTGGCTAGCGTATTCTAAAAAATTAAAGGGCACGTTGTGCATTTACTGTGTGTTGTTTCCACCAACTAATGTGCATGGTGTTNAAAATTAAAGGGCACGTTGTGCATTTACTGTGTGTTGTTTCCACCAACTAATGTGCATGGTGTTTTAGGCTCGTTCCTAGTGAGGCCCTTTAATTGCAACAAATACATGCATGAATTTGCAAGAACTCACACATCATCTCAGTAGCACAAATCAGCAGCCACAGCTGCAAAATGTTTCGTCGAAAATATGCCTGTTGATGTTCAGCTGATTTCTGCCCACCAAAAAGAGATAGAATTCAACAAGCAGGTCGTGACATCAATAATTTCGACTGTGATGTTTTGTGGTACACCTTATCTACCTTTGAGGGGTAAAGAACATCATGAAGGTGTTTTTGAAGATTTGGTTAAACTCAAAATTGAAGTTGGTGACCACATTTTGAAAGAGCACATAGAAAAGGGTGGAAAAAATGCCACCTACATGTCACCACAGATTCAAAATGAAATATTCGGCCTATGTTGAGATGTTACTAGAGATGACATGACTACCGACGTAAAGAACGCATATGCTTATAGTATACTGGCAGACAAGAGCAGTGACATATCAGGGAAAGAGCAACTTTCCATTGTTGTTAGATTTTTTGATGAAGAAAAGATGATGGTTCGAGAGGAATTTTTAGGCTTTGTAGAGCTAACTGCCATNTTGTTGTTAGATTTTTTGATGAAGAAAAGATGATGGTTCGAGAGGAATTTTTAGGCTTTGTAGAGCTAACTGCCATCGATGCAAGATCGATAGCCTCTGCAATTGACAACTTTGTAGAAAATGTAGGCCTTGATCCAGAAAAGTGCGTCGGANGATCGATAGCCTCTGCAATTGACAACTTTGTAGAAAATGTAGGCCTTGATCCAGAAAAGTGCGTCGGACAAGGATATGATGGATGTTCCACTCCACTATGGCAGGAAAAGATGGTGGTGTTCAAAAAATTCTACAAGAAACGTATACGAGAGCACTGTATTTCCACTGTGCTAGTCACAAATTGAACTTGGTTGTAAACGACTTAAATGAAATAGCAGTGATACGAAATACGGTTTCCACAATAAAAGACATAATAAGATTCTTCCGAGAATCAACCCTTCGTTGAAAATGCATACCAAATATACCAATGCTTTGCGAAACCCGTTGGTCTCAAAAATATAAAAGTATCACCATATTCAAAGAACATCATGTGCAAATTGTCATTGCGCTTGAAACACTATTAAAAGACTGCAACACTGCAACGAGAAAAGCTGCTTTTCAAATGCATTGCGCTGCCACAAATTCAGAATTCATTGTTAGTGTTTGTGTCATAGCAAAATATTCGGCACTTCTGCAACCAATAGTGAATGTTCTACAGTATAAAATTTTGGACTTACTTCAATGTGCAAATCACATATAAAGACTCACAGACATGTTAAGGAAACACCGTGGCAATTTCGATGCTGAAAGTAAAAGTTTTATGACCGAGGCAGAAACCACTGCAGAGAGTCTTAAAAACGATTTCAAAATACAGAGGGTCACAAATTGGCAGAAATATTGTGCAAATCCTCCAGCACAGACTCCTGGTGAGTTTTGGAGAAGATCGTTAATCATTCCTTACATAGATTCATTAATAATGTCTCTTGCACAGCATTTTTCTGAGGAAAACTTACCCCCATACTCATTGNCATTCCTTACATAGATTCATTAATAATGTCTCTTGCACAGCATTTTTCTGAGGAAAACTTACCCCCATACTCATTGCTTATGTTACACCCTCACATAATACTTGGTATGAACTATGCAGATTTTTTGAAAAAAAGCTGAAAGTTTTTATAAATACTACAATGTATAAATAAAACTACTTTTTGATGAGTACTTTATTTTGAGTNAAAAAAAGCTGAAAGTTTTTATAAATACTACAATGTATAAATAAAACTACTTTTTGATGAGTACTTTATTTTGAGTTTCCTTGCTTTTGCCTCCCTCTGAAGTAAATCCTGGCTATGCCCATGGTCCTTACTGAAATTCAGAACAAAAGCAGTGCAAAAATAAACTCAAAACCGAGTTATATGTTGTTAGAAAAATTGCCTTTGTTTAGTGTATGTGTAAGAATTCTTTTAACCCTCCGTCGGGCACACCTCTGGNTATGTTGTTAGAAAAATTGCCTTTGTTTAGTGTATGTGTAAGAATTCTTTTAACCCTCCGTCGGGCACACCTCTGGGACTCACAGGTTCGGGCACAGTGCGCCTGACAGGCGCCAACAGAAAACCATCACTCACACCTAATTAACTCAATNTATGTTGTTAGAAAAATTGCCTTTGTTTAGTGTATGTGTAAGAATTCTTTTAACCCTCCGTCGGGCACACCTCTGGACTCACAGGTTCGGGCACAGTGCGCCTGACAGGCGCCAACAGAAAACCATCACTCACACCTAATTAACTCAATTCTAATGCTCTTAAAGTGATCAGTGACCTTCATTAGGATGTACAAGGAGATAATACATGAGATCTGATAGAATAAACATAATTTATTAACTTCAAAGCTAGTAATACAGAAAATACTGAAATTACAAAAATACTGAAAACCTNATAGAATAAACATAATTTATTAACTTCAAAGCTAGTAATACAGAAAATACTGAAATTACAAAAATACTGAAAACCTACTACTACATTACCTTTAGGTTACATGGCAACAAATTAAATAAACATTAAAATTAAGAACAAAACACAAAATATACCCCACTATAATCAGTCTCACTCGGAATCACTGCTGGAAAGTTCTGCAGTAGGGATGCATTGGCACTGTGAAGTGCAAGGTTGACAGACCATATTTTCGTGAGGCAGACAAATCGCTTGGTGACATTTATGGCATTCATAATTAGACACATTCTGTGGCTCAAGTCCGCAGTACAGGTGATGCATCTACATCTTTTTGGAGGTTGGCGTGTGGGGGATTTCTCTCAATCATCGTTGGGGTGAAATCTTTCGGGTTTGCAGGTTACTTGGGATTCCAGACGTCTTCAAACTTCTTCGGCTTAGCTCTCCAATTGTCAGTTCATGGGCCAACCTTTTCAGGTACACTCTTCTACGGAGTGATTCGAGTTGATTGCCAAGGTAAATGATTTGGGAATTGAGGCCACCCACATTGAGCATTGCAAAGAAGATAACTATTGGCCAGCGCTTGAGGTTTCGGCTTACTTTGTAAGTAGCGCACATTTGATCTGGAGTGTTAACACCACTTTTGGTTTAATTATAGAATGTGATCAACTCTGGTTTCTTTTGCTCTCCAGAGTCAGGATCAATGGCTTTATCATCATGAAGTGAAGATACAAGAATGACGGCTTTCTTCTCATGTGGGACGTAGGAAACCAGAACCTTTTCATTATTGAAGCCAAACACACTGCTGTATTGTTGTTTTCCTTTCACATTTACAAAATCTGGTGGCAACTCTCTTTTATTTTTTCTTATAGTTCCAACATAGGACAGCTTTGTTTTCTTCAAATCATCAATGAGATCTATAGAANATAGAATAAACATAATTTATTAACTTCAAAGCTAGTAATACAGAAAATACTGAAATTACAAAAATACTGAAAACCTGCTACTACATTACCTTTAGGTTACATGGCAACAAATTAAATAAAAATTAAAATTAAGAACAAAACACAAAATATACCCCACTATAATCAGTCTCACTCGGAATCACTGCTGGAAAGTTCTGCAGTAGGGATGCATTGGCACTGTGAAGTGCAAGGTTGACAGACCATATTTTCGTGAGGCAGACAAATCGCTTGGTGACATTTATGGCATTCATAATTAGACACATTCTGTGGCTCAAGTCCGCAGTACAGGTGATGCATCTACATCTTTTTGGAGGTTGGCGTGTGGGGGATTTCTCTCAATCATCGTTGGGGTGAAATCTTTCGGGTTTGCAGGTTACTTGGGATTCCAGACGTCTTCAAACTTCTTCGGCTTAGCTCTCCAATTGTCAGTTCATGGGCCAACCTTTTCAGGTACACTCTTCTACGGAGTGATTCGAGTTGATTGCCAAGGTAAATGATTTGGGAATTGAGGCCACCCACATTGAGCATTGCAAAGAAGATAACTATTGGCCAGCGCTTGAGGTTTCGGCTTACTTTGTAAGTAGCGCACATTTGATCTGGAGTGTTAACACCACTTTTGGTTTAATTATAGAATGTGATCAACTCTGGTTTCTTTTGCTCTCCAAAGTCAGGATCAATGGCTTTATCATCATGAAGTGAAGATACAAGAATGACGGCTTTCTTCTCATGTGGGACGTAGGAAACCAGAACCTTTTCATTATTGAAGCCAAACACACTGCTGTATTGTTGTTTTCCTTTCACATTTACAAAATCTGGTGGCAAATCTCTTTTATTTTTTCTTATAGTTCCAACATAGGACAGCTTTGTTTTCTTCAAATCATCAATGAGATCTATAGAANATCTCTTTTATTTTTTCTTATAGTTCCAACATAGGACAGCTTTGTTTTCTTCAAATCATCAATGAGATCTATAGAAGTGAACCAATTATCAGCAGTAATGTTGCGAGTAGATCAATATAGGCTCGGCCATTCTCTTCACCACATCACTTCGCTTGTTGCTGACACAGAAAGGTCCTGCTGGATGTTTTCCAGCATAAATTTCCATTTTGATTGTGTAAATCATCCTAGCATCAACGAGAGCAAAACTTTTGACACCGTATTTATTTGGTTTTGAGGGGATATACTGGCAAAAAGAACATCTACCTTGAAATCCAGGAAGCATTTTGTCTACAGTGATGTTCTCCCCAACGCTGTAGCTCTTCCGACAATTTTCCACAAATTTTTCAAAAACGTTACGAATTGGAGCAAGCCTGTCAAATTTTTTTCGTTGGGTTCGTGTAGTTAGATCATCAAAACAAAGACAATGTATAAGGGTCTTGACCGTCTCTCCCCCAAAGTTCCTCCGGACTTTGACGATTTCCTTTGTATGCTCCTGCTAGGTACAATAAGCCTATAAAAGCCCTAACTTCAATGACATCTGTGGGTCTGATGTTCCTCTCTCTTGCAAACTGGTCCTTGATAATGTCAATGAACTGGTTTGTACACCTAACAATTGTGTCAAGGATTTCGTCACTGAATAAATTATGCCAACAATCGGCTGCAGTTTGAGCATTTTTAGCATGTCCTTTGACTCAAGGAAGGTGAGTGATAATGTTGTGAGGTCCCTTGCGACGTTTCTTGAGCGGATTTTTGGACCACTTGGTTTTCTTGTCTTTTCCCCAGAAATATGTATCACCTATTTCTTCCTCTTCATCATCTAGACTCCTCACAATCTTGCTCCGTTCCTAAATCACCTTCATGTTCCTCCACCTCATCTTGAGAATCAATGTCACTCTCTTTCCCCATATCCTCAGTCGTCATTCTGCAGCAAATCTCTTATTTTTGCAAGGTGACTGGGGTTAGTCAAATCGTAGTAGAATTTACGGGCCATTTCAGCAGAAAATCTAAATCAAAAAAGAGAAAACACGAACATGAGTACAAGTTTGGGCGAAGTGTGCCCGCAAGGCCACACTGGATAAACGTTCATATTTCCGCAAAATATCCACACTATTTGTAACAATCATTCATAAAATGAGCAAAATAAACATCTGTGATTAAAATAAATATAAATACGAACCTTCTAAAAGTCGGACGAGTTCAGGCGCAACCGGCTTGAGAGGCCAGGATAGTCAGTACTGCACTCCATGCAAGTGTACGGAAAACTAACTAGGGAGGTTCCGCACAGCACCTAGAGGTAGGAAGCTACTGAGAGAGACAGTCTCCTGCGCCCTCTTGCGGCGGAGAAGGAAGCAANGAGGTAGGAAGCTACTGAGAGAGACAGTCTCCTGCGCCCTCTTGCGGCGGAGAAGGAAGCAAAAACAACTTTGCAGTGACTGTCAGGCCCACTGCGCCCGATGGAGGGTTAACTCAAGAGAGAAATAAAATAATTCTTAAATCCATAATTTTATTATTTTTATTTAATTTTAATGAATATCACTGCAAAGCATTCCGTAACTATGAAGTTACTGATGAACAAAATATTAACTGTTTATTGCTGGCTGTTCCTTTACTGCTGACAAACACTGATGAACTGCCAGTAATTTCAGTGCTCATCAGCAGTAACGGAAGACAGTCTAAGAGTCTCCAGCATACCAAAAGCAGTACAGGAATTTACACATGAACTAATCCTAGATGTTGCACAAAGGATCAGCTTGCAGCTTGAAGCCACTGACATAGACAAGAGCGATAGTGTCTGCCAAAAAAATAAGGATGTTTACCAGATACCACTGACTGTGAAGTTTTTGAGCTACAAGAAGAAAACTGAGTTCTCCTTCAGCAAAATAAAACATCTGTGAGGCTCTGGAGTGACTATACATGAAGACTTAACAGGTGACAAGGTAGCAGCTACTACAGTAAGCCATCAACAAATTTGGCCTAAAAATGTGAGGACTATCAATGGTGTTATATTAGCCCAGCACCGTGTTACCTGCAAAGATTAATTAGCTGCAGTCATGGGAATGAGAGGAAAGTAATGATTCACTTGCTAAAAGAATGTCTTTGGGCCTGGACAGTCAGAGGGCTTTAAACAAGTCTGGTCCAGCTCACATTTACGTAAAGTACACCATCTCTCTCTTTATTTGTAAGTTATTTATCACTTTGAATTTTATATACAACTAATAACATTTGTTTGTTTTACGTAAGCGTTAATGCTATTTTATAGGATGCTAGACTGTACTTTAGTTCTTGTAATACTACCAACATTTAATTTAAGGATATTGATANAATGCTATTTTATAGGATGCTAGACTGTACTTTAGTTCTTGTAATACTACCAACATTTAATTTAAGGATATTGATAAAACACATCAGAAGATAAAAATAATTGTTTTTCTTGGGTACTAATACTTCAACATAATTTTTTTTTCCGCACATTATAATATAATATTTTTTTCCACACATTATAATATAAATAACTGTCATCTGAAAGGAAACAANAATGCTATTTTATAGGATGCTAGACTGTACTTTAGTTCTTGTAATACTACCAACATTTAATTTAAGGATATTGATAGAACACATCAGAAGATAAAAATAATTGTTTTTCTTGGGTACTAATACTTCAACATAATTTATTTTTCCGCACATTATAATATAATATTTTTTTCCACACATTATAATATAAATAACTGTCATCTGAAAGGAAACAATTTTGTGATTTTAGTTCTTAAAAGGACTAGCAAAATAAGTATGTTAATGTCACTTTTTGTATGTGTTTGCTGGTACAGCATGCTAATTTTCTTTTCATATTTTTTGTATGGTAGGTGTGATACTTATGTTACTTACTGTTGTGCCTAATTTTACAGTTAATATTTCTATGTTCTCTCAACACTGTGGTATGTCATTCCTATTGAAGTCATAGCTTTTAATTTTCCATAACCAGCCATAACAACAGCAGGTAGCTGTGACATATTACAAACATTCAATCTTACACAACTTGTTAATAGCCTAACCAACTCTGACCGCTGAAACACTTATCAATCTTGCTATTGTAAGAAAATTATTGCAAAGTGCTTAACATGGGTAAATATGGACAATTGGGGTTTACAGATCATAATTTTGTCTATCTACATTACTCAATATCGATCCCAAAACCCCTTAAAGAATATATATTAATCCGTGATTACCCTAATATTGTACCAAAGTTATTTGTATGCAGCCTAGGAAATCTCAAGTGGTCCAAGGTCCTTGAGACTAATAAACTAAATAAGTGATCCCACCAGTGGTGAGGGCACATGTGGGGGCTACGCAATGTTCCAAAAAAAAATCACACCATGATAAAGTTTCCCACTGCATACACATGCAGTCCCTCACTGCTGCTGCTTTTCGACATAAAACACTTCAAACAAAATATAAATTCTTATATTGAACAAAATTAGTAAAGATGACATAATTTAAAATATTTCGGCCTAGGTTACCGAGCATATGTGATGCTGATGGTTTGAGGGGTTACAGAGTATGTGGCGTCACATGGTGCTGGGGTGCCTGGTTACCACTGGTGTTGGTGATGTCACGTTTCTATTGAGCATTTTCATGGACCACTGCTTTCTTTTGCCGACCTCTTACGCTGCTCACTTGCTCTTTCACACACATTAATACATGTCCTCAGGGTGAACTTTGGGTACTGCTGGATGACCACCAGGACCGGGATAGATAATAAGGGCAGAGGTACGACAACACAACTTAATATCTATTTATTACCTTTCTAATTAACATTGGTTATTATTTAGAGCAATTCTCTTATTTGCAAATGTAATAACTAGTATTTGGTTTCACTGTAAAATTCTACACTTCAATCTGTAAAAAGTTGTAAACTGGTCAAGATCTGAGCCTTGTTATGTGTAAACAAATATATAAATAAAACCTTATATTGCTCCCTGAAATAGTAAATCATATAACTTACATGTGTTTACTGCATCCCTATCTCTAAATAGTATAAAACAGAGTCGCTTATTTGCATCTGTCTGTGTATTCGCTTAGTACATCTAAACTACTTGATGGATTTTGATATGGTTTTCAACATCATTTAGAGAATTTCTTGAGGAAGGCTTTGTTGTATAATATATTTATATTTCAAGTAAGGATAGTAGAGAAATGTCAAACCGTTTGTAATCAAGTCATAAAAAACAGCTTTTAGGGTGCTTACATGGCTTGCGCTGACTAAACCATAAGAGAAACATCAAATTAATGTACTACAGAATTGTAGCTCTCAAAAAGGTCTACAGAAAAGTCCATGATAGCNGAGAAATGTCAAACCGTTTGTAATCAAGTCATAAAAAACAGCTTTTAGGGCGCTTACATGGCTTGCGCTGACTAAACCATAAGAGAAACATCAAATTAATGTACTACAGAATTGTAGCTCTCAAAAAGGTCTACAGAAAAGTCCATGATAGCGTATGTCTATCTTTTAAGGATGACCCACAGTAACAATTTTTGTCTTTCAAAGTATTGCTGTAAAAACTAAATTGTTNATATGTCTATCTTTTAAGGATGACCCACAGTAACAATTTTTGTCTTTCAAAGTATTGCTGTAAAAACTAAATTGTTACCGGGCGAAGTTGAACTGGTTTGCTAGTATCATATATACTTAAATGTAACACACGTCCCAAGATAAAACCTTACTATGATTTCAGAAACAAAATTTTGCTAAAGAAATGTTTATGTTGTCCAAATTGCACAAAATAAGTAAAATAATAGAAAAATATGATACTTTAAATTAAGTGATAACTAAAAATTAACAACATTCTCTTTTATATTTTTTAATTAAAAGCCCATATAGAGTCTTAAGTTTTAAGTAAGTGAATTATAACAAAATTTAAAAATATGTGAAGCCTCCTGCCAACATATTTTAAATGTGAATTTATTTTTCTAGGCTCTCATTATTCTTTTTATAAATATATAATATTATTCAAAAGGGTATTTTGATATTGATACATATTTTGTTGAGGCACCCTGGTGCATCAGATAGGTAAGTAAATAATAATGTGACTACATAGGCAGCCAGATGATTTGTCCCATGTAGAATACTTATATGTTTTGTTTGAACCCATTTGGAGTTTTTAATTTGTTTTTAAGTCTTTGGAACCTTTTGCTGTTGCTCCTGCATGTGCTAATTCTACCTACCAAGCCGATTTTCATCATCAGAATTTAAATTTTAAAACTTGGTTTCCACTGTATCCATTTTAATGTGTTTACCCCACAACAGAAAATNTCATCATCAGAATTTAAATTTTAAAACTTGGTTTCCACTGTATCCATTTTAATGTGTTTACCCCACAACAGAAAATACTTCATTTTTGTGTGTCTAAGTTTTGCACCCATGTTGGTAATGAGAGTACTAAAATCATCCCATGTCTAAATTCTGTTTGACTTGCAAAGTTAATATGGCTGCAGTCTAGCTGTAAGANAAGAGTACTAAAATCATCCCATGTCTAAATTCTGTTTGACTTGCAAAGTTAATATGGCTGCAGTCTAGCTGTAAGACAGTGACATCTGCAAGACCAACAACACTGAAGCTACAATAAGAAGAGTGGCCACAGTGGTGAAGTAGTCAGAATAATTGCCTCCCACTTAGGCGAACCAGGTTCGATTCCTGCTGGGGTCACTCCCGGATTTTCACATGTGGGAAGCATGCCAGATGATGCTGCTGGTCGGTGGGTTTTCTCTGGGATCTCCTGTTCCCCACCATTGCACTCTAGCACTGCTCCACACTCACCTCACTTCACCCTCATCGGCTCTCACGACCTCAATGTCAAGAGCCACCCACATCTCTGCACTCCACAATAACTCCCTAGGTTTCTTCTAGTGCAACTGCAAACTCCTAAAACCTTTAGCATCTTTCAAAACCTTCATTCAGTGATGGCTTGGCAAGGCCACTTGGCCAAACTAATCAAATCCTAAAGGGTACTATCCAGATAAAGTTAGCCTGGCAACATCAACACCAATATCTGTTTCCCACCAACTAGCCATGTGCCATCTGGCTGCCACCTACTGTATTGCCTACAAAAATTGGTCAGATGACCCTGGTGGTGACAAGGATGAGTCATGGATGTTGTTCAGATATCAACACTTTTTCCTGTGTGGGACCTACTGTATGGCTAAAAACTTCTGATATAGGTAAATGTCAATCCATCAGGACAGACCAATATTCAAACTTTATTTTCTATAGAATATGTTCAGCAGTCTGGTTCCCCAATATCTGAGATACCTATTACAATATATAAGAATACTGTTACAGAACTCTGAATCAATTCCAAAAATTATTTTCAACATTGGTGTAATTTATATTAAACTAGCTGACCCGGCAAACGTTGTTTTGCTGTGTCACTGGGAGACACCTGGTGGGAATAAATTGTAACCTAGATCGATAAATGATAGATGATAATTGATCAGTTATCAACCTAGGGTAAAATTTATTAAATTACTAATATCGCTATAAAAAAATAAGGGTTGGTGGTAGAAGGGTGAAAATTTAGGAGGGTATGTATTTTTTGATGCCACATCATAAAAAAATAAAAAATAAAAATTTTGTTCAAACAATAAAAAAAAATTGTTTGGGGGTGGCCACCCTTATTACTTAGGGGTGTAAAAAATAGATATAAATCTATTCTCAGACCTACCGAGTATACATAAAAAATTTCATAAAAATTGGTCCAGCTGTTTTGGAGGAGTTCAGTGACTAACACTGTGATGGGAGAATTTCGCTATAAAAAAATTAGGGTTGGTGGTAGAAGGGTGAAAATTTAAGAGGGTATGTATTTTTTGATGCCACATCATAAAAAAATAAAAAATAANTGGGAGAATTTCGCTATAAAAAAATTAGGGTTGGTGGTAGAAGGGTGAAAATTTAAGAGGGTATGTATTTTTTGATGCCACATCATAAAAAAAATAAAAATTTAGTTCAAACAATAAAAAAAAATTGTTTGGGGGTGGCCACCCTTATTACTTAGGGGTGTAAAAAATAGATATAAATCTATTCTCAGACCTACCGAGTATACATAAAAAATTTCATAAAAATCGGTCCAGCCGTTTTGGAGGAGTTCAGTGACTAACACTGTGACGGGAGAATTTTATATATTAGATATTTCACTTACCTGATAAAAGTGTAAATGTAATAGCATATAAGTATTCCTTAGGACTCTCCCCTGGCTGCTTTGTAATCGTGGAAACATCCACCTGGAATCTGACATGCCTTTGGAACATGGCAGGTGCAGTGGAGCCACGCCTGTACTCAACGCGAAATGACATTGGACTGGAAACACTATGGCTCAATTCTGCTATCTATAACATAACAACATATATCTCTCATTAGATCAAAATTTAAAAATCTCTCATTAAAATCAAATTAAAAAATTGCTATACTATGAAATGAGTAAGCTGTTAATATTCTTAATATAAATTATTCTATACAAGTGGCTGACATGCACCTTTGTCAGTATGTTTTGTACACATACCAATACTGTTATAAAATTGTTGACCACAAATGTTTTCTAAATTCTATAATAATTTGTGATCAAGAAAATAAATTAAATGGTTTTTATTTATGTCTGTATAGTTTCACTACATTTTCTCACTAAGTACCATTACTTAATAACAATTACATTATTAATTGCACATGCAAGAAAAGGTAAATTAATATTTTATAAAGGTTGCATGGTTTTGGTCCTGTTATTCAGAGTTATGCCAAAATAGTGAGAGAATATACAGCCTAACAAATGCAACCTCAACAAATAAAAATACTTTAAGCAGTAGGTAACTGATAACAAGCCACTTACTGCATCAACATAGTGTATATGGTTGAATGTTTACATCTGTTGCTTTTTCCTAGTCGCATGATAACACATGGACACCATTAGTTGTGATGTCATGCCAAGCCGCTGGTTCAAAACAACGGTTTGTTTACTTTGAATATCCTTGCGAAGGCCATTTAAAGTCACTAGCTCTAAATTTTTCCTATCTTTTTGTTATTCTTGCATTTGTAAATTTGTCAGGTAAACACATCTTAAAACTGCTATCTATTGTTGATTTATTCTGCGATAAAAGAAAATTAATATTAATTGGTGAAAATGCACGCAAGTCGGGCCATGCGAGTCCAGAGGTGAACAATCCTGAAAGTAATAGTGTTTAGTGTACTCATATATACCATAGATGCATACATGATAGATAAATACTGCACAATTATGGAGTGTATAATGATATGTTATTGGCATAAGTTTGTAAATGCACAATTGCAGTGTATTTAATTTTTGCAAGTACGGTTGTGATTACTAACCTGCCATGTAGTTAAGGACTAGCCTGTAAGTCTCAAATTCGTTAGAGGTACATGCACTTTTATAAAACTGCAGATACATATTTTTCCAATTGCTGATTTGCTATTTCAGTGTAGGAAATTATGGAATTAATTTATTAATATCTAAGGCTGTGAAAGTTAAGAGTAGAGTGAAGGTAAACAAAAATGTGAACAACTTATCCAAGCATGTTCCAAGCATTACTTTTAGCTTTCTCTTATAATTTTTTTTCCCCAAGCCAGGAAAGTTGCAACGACAAGAAATAAGCTGTTAATCAATACAAGAATATACAACCAAATCAGATCTCATATTTTTAATAGCTAATGTAACCAGCCATTCTGATATATGTTTTCCATGGTTTCCTGAACTCCAGGCAATTCCTGGGATGATTAATTAATAAAGGCAATGACCAATTCCTTCCTTGAATTCCCTTCATTGTGTTCTTGGTGTACCATTTTCTAATGAACCTGCTGTTGACATGTTAAGCTAAATGAATAAATTGAAGGGTCAGTCTGAAATTCTAATTTTGAGGGAAACTAATTGGACAAAGCTTATAATTTTATTACTGATGATGAATAACAGGTACTTAGAATGAAGTGTGCTTCGTGGAACAGCGAGTACTCTAGCCACTATATCACCAAGGCCTCCATCACCTTAGGAAGGCAGAAGTTGAGAGGGTTATGTGGTTTGTAACAACCAAGGTGTTAAGAGCCAATGAGGGTGAAATATGGCAGATTTGGAGCAGTGCTGAAATGCAAGGGTGGGGAAAACAGGAAAACCTTGAGAAAACATGCCAGCCAGCAATATTTTTCAGCACAATTCCTAAAATCCGTGAGTAACCTCACAGGGAAACCAAACATTGATCACTTTGGTGGAAGGAATGCATCCTACCACTACGCCAACCGCAAGCCCCCTTAGGAAGGGAGGAGAGACACTGTTTGGGCATTTATTTCTTCCTCCACTTCATTTCTTCAAACATATTTTGGTAAAGTCTATTACAAAAATAAATTTAAAAAAATTATTATAACAATTACCAGATAATTATAGAGAAGTAATGATACCTGCCCAATGCTGTGGTTTATAAGTAGGTATTGGATCTGCTCTCGGCGTGAGGCGCTAGCGATTGATGCTGGCCCTCCGTGTTAGGGCGTAGGAATCCATTGACACTATTGTCTCTAGGTCCAATTTACTAATAAATTCACCTCGTTTTTAGGTTACCAATAAATCAGTTTTATTAACGCTTAACAGGGCCACTCATACATGTACACACGAGAGAACACTCCCCTTCCCTTTTATACGTAGGCTCCGTATTGTTTGGCGCGGCGCTTCGCGTCGTGGAGGGGGGGAAGGCAAGATTCTTCACACTCGCTGGATGACTCTACTTATCTGGATGGAGGCGCTGTCTTCTCTCGGCTGGCGACTTGGGACTGCTCCGGCACTTGGTGGGCGTCTCGACGCCTGATCTCGAAGCTCCTCCTCCCGGGTCCACTCAGCACTCTTCGTCTGACGACGGCCGGCTGCCGTTGTCGTCTTCTCCCGGATTCGCTCCGCCCTCCTAGATTCCCGTCGGCCGACTGCCGCGTTTTCTCGGACTCTTCCCGTCGCACGTCCCGTTTGACGGCCTCCGACTGAGGTCGACGTCGTGATGCATTCTCGATCCGGACGCCTCACTTCAGGTCCTCCGACTGACTGACTCGTTGACGTCTCTCAACTGACTGCCCGATTCCTCCCGCTCTCCCGTCGTTTTGTAGGCTCCATCGCCATATTCAACTTGCACCATCCCTGCACGTGGCCGGGGTGCTTGCCGCGTCCCCCCTGAGTCGTAAAACACGTGGCCGCTGCTCCTGTGGTCCGCAGTCGGCCTGGCGTCGCCCCTTGATTCTGGCCTGGAAGTTTATTGTTCCGTTCTGCACGTGCGGGAACTCTTGGGTGGCCTCTTTGGTTCGGCGCACTTATGCCTCCGGATATTGTGTCGTTATTCTCCCCAGCACGCCCGCTAAAAGCTCTCAATGTTTATGGCGGAAACTAGCCCGGGACAGACTCAGCCGCTGGTGTGGGCTCAGCGTCCCTTGGCAGCTGCGGGATGCAGCTGCATCCGCCTTCCTCCGCACGTGGTCGTTCCGCCGGGCCGTCCTGGCGCCATTCTCCTCATCACGTCCGCCAAACCCTTAATCCTTATAGCGGTCGTCCGCCTGCGAGCTTCGCCAGAGCGTGTGTTCTGACGAATAAAATATAGGGACGCANGCGGTCGTCCGCCTGCGAGCTTCGCCAGAGCGTGTGTTCTGACGAATAAAATATAGGGACGCAGAATGCGTCAGTAATGTATTCTTGGAAGTGGCATTTTAAAACTTTTGCAGCAGACCTACTCATTTTTAAAACATTTATAAGTACTTTGACAAGTTGATGATGTTTACAATAGTGACATCATCATCATCCACAGTTTTGACTATTCGCTGGGTCTACAATAATGATGTCTGAAAAAAATATTAAATTGTTTTCGGTATACACTGTTGTAGCAGAGTTGATGTTGCAGAAAACTAGAATTACACATACAAGCACAAAACACAAAACCAAACAGGAATAGTTGTCAACAGGTACATGAACACACAGAATTCTGCAGAAAGAACCCTTTAGTTGCAAGAAGACCACTGTGTTTGTTTTTGTGGTATCCATAATTAGTTTTTGTTTCGTTAATTGGTCGCTTACTGACTGAATTCCTTCTACGGAGTTCTCTGTGTTCTTCACGTAGGCCTATCTGTTGGCAAATATTATTGATTAGTTTTCTGTATCTTTATGTTCGTATGTGTAATTCTGGTTTCCTGTGACATGAGCTCTGCTGCAACAGCACATGCCCAACACAATTTTTTATTTAATGCATAATATCCATACAATTAGAAAGCATAAGTAATTTTAGCTCAAAGAAAATGTGTTTTCAAGGATAGTGACCCCGATTATTTAAAAATAGATTAAACAAATACTGCAAACCAAAATTAAGTATCTGGAATCAGTGTTTCGTTAAATAATTATAAATCATAGTAACTGTTTAAGGTAAGAAAACATATCAAAACTGCGACATCTCGCATGTGTAATGACCTCGGCTTTAATACTCCTCCCAAGTAGGCAGTGATTGGCCTTATTTACATCTGGAAGTGACAGTTATGAAACATTGGCTTCATCAGCTGGTTCTACAGTCATCCCATTTAAAAGAAACCAATTTCTTTATTTGTATCACAGCGTGCACTAAAAAATTTACTTTTGAAACAACTTCAATAAGTGGTTCTGCAGTAGTCAGGGAAAATACATTTTACAAGTCAACTGCGAATTTAATTGGTGAAACACGTGTCACAAAAATGAATGTAAACAAACATAATTGAATTACTTGGTTTAAAAACGTGTTTCCAAGCCCTACATATTTGCAAAGGTGAAAATTAATGCTATCAAGTACTGCTTAAATATCTTATTTCTGACACATGACAGATTTTTTTCTGGAAATGAATTCTATAAACAAAATACACGACTCTGCATGATGCCGTTGGGTAAAATTATAGTCTGTCTCATATAAGTTGGAGAGATTTTGACAGTCAGTCAGTGGCAACTTGAAGTATTCAAAACAAACAACATGCCATGTATCAACTGAAGCATGAACGAACTAAAATTAATATTATGTTAGCTATTCTGAGTGCACTGCCGACGCACATCAGACAAGCAGAAAATACGTGGATAAGAAAGAGATCCTAGATTAATTAATACATTTTATTTTACATGGTCATAAAACAGCAGTTTTTAGTGTTACAAACTAAACATTGTGCTAAAGTAGAAATGTATAGGTGTTCAAAATTAAAGGCACATTAAAACAATCCATATCCAAATGAAACGCAATTTAAAAACCTATTTTCACGTCTTATCACCTCTCTCCAAACATACTTTCCATACATACCTGATATTAATTCCAAAAGCATACACAAATATTGCATAATATTGTAGAATTATTTTTTGTAATAATTTGACAAAATATATCTCAAATTAGTGTCGTTCCTAGCCAGTAATAGAAGAACAGTCAACTTAAAAAAGATGCAATCTATTGAGCAAAGTGAGCAGCTCACCCCTCGCTCTTGACATGCTGTGCGTGCCATCTATCAGGTCTTTTCCGAAGCATTACCAGCCAGAAAAGAATAGTGTTTGTGTGCAATACATAACAAATTTACAAACAGATACCAATAGTTTTATTTTTTGCGAGTTCTGCAAAAATTTTAAAGTAACATTTAATTCGTGAACAGCGATTTTGAGTATTAGCAATTTCTATTTGGCATTAATCATTCGTCTACATAAATTATATGCCATATTGTTCTCCCGAAAACACATTTCCTTATTTCTGAGGAAAGTGGGACACGCGTGAATAGTTTTTAAGCAATTCTAACGTTACTCCATGTCACATATTTCCAATTTGCAAGATGCAAATGTTAACCCAAATTCACTGTCTCGGACAAATAAAAAAAAAAGTCAGCAACTATTTAATTTTTTGCAAGGTTTTATATTTTTACTTTTATAATCTGCTAATTTTTTTTAGACAGATGTCAGTCTAAAATATTTTAACATTTGTTTAGCATTACAGTATAATGGCAAGTGGATTAGCTGACAGCATGTTGATAAAAAATACAGCCTCCACTTGACGCACCAGCTGATGGCGAAAGGATACATAAAAAAAAGTAAACATTGGCGCTACATTCGTCGAACTGTCAGAATCTCGCCAACTTACATGAGACAGACTGTATGAGCATTCCTTCTTTTAAACTTAAATAAAAATATAAACACAGCAAACTAACCAAGATTGGCTTTATCAACATTTTTTTTTTTTAACTACCTTTGCAAAACAATAAAATGTACACATTTGTCATTTATTGTAATGATCACAACCTACTGCAAAATACATCACCCACAAGGGTAAAAAAAGGATGTTTGGAAC
Source organism: Clitarchus hookeri (assembly GCA_002778355.1). Lineage (NCBI taxonomy): Eukaryota > Metazoa > Arthropoda > Insecta > Phasmatodea > Phasmatidae > Clitarchus > Clitarchus hookeri. The sequence goes on along the minus strand of NQII01000877.1, from coordinate 141,170 downwards.
CATCTGCCTTGTGTGGCATCACACTAATGGTGTNTGGAACCATCTGCCTTGTGTGGCATCACACTAATGGTGTCCATTGTTACACCATATTTTTGAACTCTACGCAATTGTACCAGCTCAAATTGCTGTACAGCCAACAATTACATCTCTTGCTAGGGTAATTACACAAATTTTTTAAAGTACATTGTTAAAGTTCTTTGAAAATTACCTAGTTATAAATTTTCTAATGATCTACATAAAATTTTGTACAATTTCTCTATTTTTCTTGCCTTACCTANACACATTTGTCATTTATTGTAATGATCACAACCTACTGCAAAATACATCACCCACAAGGGTAAAAAAAGGATGTTTCGAACCATCTGCCTTGTGTGGCATCACACTAATGGTGTCCATTGTTACACCATATTTTTGAACTCTACGCAATTGTACCAGCTCAAATTGCTGTACAGCCAACAATTACATCTCTTGCTAGGGTAATTACACAATTTTTTTAAAGTACATTGTTAAAGTTCTTTGAGAATTACCTAGTTATAAATTTTCTAATGATCTACATAAAATTTTGTACAATTTCTCTATTTTTCTTGCCTTACCTANGAATTACCTAGTTATAAATTTTCTAATGATCTACATAAAATTTTGTACAATTTCTCTATTTTTCTTGCCTTACCTAATTTTGTACTTTTTCACGTTATTAAAACACACTTAATTATGAGTTTGGCTTATTTAGTAGTACAAGTTAAAAAATAACATTGAGAAGATGTTCTGTTGTCACAAATGTGATGGTTCTGCTGTACAGGGAAACCTTTTTTATACTTTTCAAGTAACCTAAGTAAAAAATGTTGCAATACAGAAAAATTGGGAAAAAACTGGAACTTTTTAGTAGTAGACAGTAAAGAAACTGAGAATGAAGTTTTAAAAAATAAGTATTACACTGCACAACAGTTAAAATTTGCATCGGCACTTAATGTGGTGACGTTAATGAGCAGACTTCTTATAGGATGTTAATGATTAACTGAGCATTTTTGAAATCAACCTCTGAAAAAATTTACTGTCCTTAACTGCATAAATTTTAATGGGCACACTGACTGGTATGTGCCTTGTAAAGCTGGTAAAGACCGTTCACGATAAAGTGAGCACTTTTGAAATCAACCTTAGAAAAATGTCACTACTCCTACCTGCATGTATTTTAACAGGCGCACTGGGTGCCATGCACCCAATAAAGTTGGTAATGATGGAGGGAAAGTAGTTACAATGCTTAACGTAGAATAAAATGTGTCAGCTAAACATTTGCAATAAAGAAAATTATTTCTTTCACGTTCTGTATTTTTTAATACATCTAAGTGTAAGAATATGCAGAATTGTACAATGCTTACTTTTCTAATAATTTCACTTGACCGACGCATGAATAAAGTGATGAGGCTCATGGTAGTGTTAATTTTACATAAGGCGGGATAATACACAATGTGCATACAAGTAGATCTAGATATTAAGCAGGGCTTTCAAAAGTGCTCAGTTTACCTTGAATAGCCTATAATGATGGAGAGAAAGAAGTTCCATGTTATAACATTGAATTAAAAGTATTAGGTAAATTTGAGTACACTGAATAGATTTATTTTTCTTTATGTTTTTTATTGTGCATTAAGTGGACAAATTAGCAAATCTGTAAAATATTTACTTGTCTAATAATTTTACAGTTCCACTTGACTGTTATATGAATAAAGTGATGAGGTCCATAGCAATGTTAATTTTACATATTGTGTAAGAACACACAATGTGCATATAAGGATATCTTAAGTAGGGTGTTCAAAAGTACTCAGTTTACAGTTAATAGCCTGTAGAAATTATACAACATATTACATACAACACAAACAGAAATAACAACTAACTTTCACACAGATAAACCATTATAGATATAAACAGAACTCAGGAAACTTTGTCAAGCAAACAGGCCAGTGTAACAAAAATAAATGAAATAATAGGTGGGGATGAGAAAGCTCTAAGCACCGAGTTCTCTCAGTCATATCACTTTCTGAATGGAGAATGACCTTCCTTCTGCAACATGTTTCAGCCAGAAACTGCAAGTTACTGTGATTCCACCAACATTATCATATTACAATTGACACACAAAATATATTTTCATGATATATTTGATTAAATAACCTTCAAGCCATTGCTGATCCAACACAGTAAACATTACAAATGTACTGTGCTACTGACAGTTTCAAAGCAGTTACATATATGTATATATATATATATATAAAACGTAAACTATGAATTAGATCGTTAATTTTTTTCATTGAAAAAATTTAAGAAATTTTGCACAAAGGTCAAGGGAAACATTGCAAAATATGTTGCATGCAAAAATTAACTATGTAAAATTTTCAATTTTAAGTATTCACCAAATTATAAAAATATATATATAACAGATGCTACATTACGAGAATCTTACAAAATTATACACAAAAAATTTAGCAGCTGCCCTTCGCAATCAAACATGCAAAGAAAATAGTATTACAAAATAATTGAAAGTGTCAATTCAAATACCATTTTTAGAAGACANAACATTGCAAAATATGTTGCATGCAAAAATTAACTATGTAAAATTTTCAATTTTAAGTATTCACCAAATTATAAAACAATATATATATAACAGATGCTACATTACGAGAATCTTACAAAATTATACACAAAAAATTTAGCAGCTGCCCTTTGCAATCAAACATGCAAAGAAAATAGTATTACAAAATAATTGAAAGTGTCAATTCAAATACCATTTTTAGAAGACANCGCAATCAAACATGCAAAGAAAATAGTATTACAAAATAATTGAAAGTGTCAATTCAAATACCATTTTTAGAAGACAATGTATAAAATTTCAACATAAGAGATCCAGTTAAAATAATCAATTTGGAAAATATGGACACTGAATTTTACCGTGCTTTACATTTCTTATCCATGTAGATGAAAGTCAGTAGCAAAAGTTAATTTAGATTGGATGAGTTCCAAACCACTTGATCACCAACTTGAGTAGTGATGGGATTGGTAGGGGAAACATCTCACTTTAGTTAGTATCTTCTGCGCATTAGCATTGCAAGAACCCTTAACAAAAACTTCCAAAACCTCAAAACTCTTTAGTTTTGTAAATAAGAAAGTTACTGAAAGGAAAAGAGTGTTACAAAAAAATTCATATAGAGTTATTTAATACATACTATATATAATATTTTTAGTATAATTCCTTTAGATTTTAATTATTACTTCTGAAATTTAGCTTTTACTATTTTGCCACTAATACCTATTTTCATGTTCACACTAAGCCAAAGTACTAATGACCTGAAAAATACTTCCTGCATAGGCCAGTGTGTCACATATTAAACTACAAACTAAATTTAACTCATTTTCCTAAATAAGTGGAATTATGTGTGTATGTGTGAGTAAATATATTTCTGTACGACTATAAAAATATATCTTTATATATTATAAATACAGATGCCTTGAGCATCCTCCTCTCACATATAGACACAAGGCAGATGTGAGCAAGTGTGATAAACCTAGTGCATTAAAGGGATATGGTTGACAGCACAGGAGTGAGTGTGATCACAGACAAGTGACTACAATATATGAGAGAGCTGGGTTGAGAGTTTTGGTCAGTAGTTAACAGTGAGATCTTGAGAATCCATTAGGTTTAAATGGATTGGAGATGGAGCAGCAGCATAATGCAATAGCAGAGGAAATGGGAGTATCCTGAGGAAACCTGCCGGCCAACAACAACATCCACATGCAAAAATCTGGATGACTGCACCTGGATTCAAACCAGGTTCGACTTGATGGGAGGCAAGAAGTCTGACTATTACACTGCTGCCCTAGTACAATATGAGCCAAAAACACACTGACAAGGCTGGGTGTTTGAGACTTGAAATTTCAAGGGTTTTGGAATAACCATGAAGAAGTTCAGGGGTATGCCTGCAGGATACAGCCGAAAATTTTGAAGGAAAACTTTTGGTTTATGGGTTCTGGTGTTGCTGATCTTGGGCAAGTTGAGGGGGATGCAGAATTAAGTCAACTCGGAATTGAATCAACTCCGGATTTTGTGGTACTTAGGCCAGAATTATGTCAATCTGGAAACGACTGAAACTATGGTCCCATTTTAACCCAAAAATTGTACCAGAATTAAGTCAACAAGAGTAGAATCAAATCTCAATTTTCAATAACTACTTTTCAAGCACTAATAAACAACCAAGAATTTATTCAACTCCAGATTTTCAGCTACTATGTTTTTGCGAGAAAATTGTACCTGAACTAAGTCAACTTGAATCTACTCAATTCCGGATTCCCAACAACCTCTTTTCAGAAATGAAAAATATAACAAAATTAAGTCAACATTTAATTGATGGGTTCTGGCAACAAAAATGTCTTTATGTCAATATTTGCTCACAGAATCCAGCACAAGATGCAGAATCACACTTGTCAACTATCTTCTAAGGAGCGAGGCTATCAATTCACCTTATTTAATTGTTGACGTACTTACTGAGGTAGTTGGGCCATTGTGGCCAAGCAGTTTGACTGCTCGCCTCCCACCAAGGAGAAACAGGTTGACTCTCCGGCCAGTTCACTCCGGATTTTCGCAAATGGGAATCATGCCGGACAATGCCGCTGGTCGGCGGGTTTTCTTGGAGATCTCCCATTTGACCTGACATTGCATTCCGGTGTCGCTCCATACTCACCTAACTTCACCCTCATTGGATCTCAAGATCTTGCTGTTAAGAGCTGCCCAAACCTCTTTACTCACTCACTCTACTGAGGTAGCCATGATGCTTCCTAAAAATAACTTAAGTTTATTTCCATTTTGTAATAATGATATAAATGTATGTTTAACTATATATATGTATATATATATATATATATATATATATTTATATATATAGTTATACATATTCACCTACTATGGATAGAGGTTGCCACCTGAGAAATGAAATATTTCTTACTACTAATGACACATTTATTATTAATCACCACCTTGACATTTGAATAACCACTGTTTCGCAGATAAGTAGCATCAGAACACAATACCAGACGCAACTTTTGTAAACTATTTGCATTACAGAATTAAACATCTGAAAAAGGTGATGTTCCAAAAACATAAGAAGTATCACTACGAACTTAAGGTGAATAACTGTCTACAGGAAAACCTTTGCAAACAGGCCTCCCATCACAGTAATCCGGGGTCGAATGCAGTGAGGCAGATCTTGGCTATTCCATAATTGGGAAAAGTGGCTACAGTGGTTAGAATAATGTTAACAACTTACTTTTGTTTCATTGTTAATGGATCATGTCACTTATCCATGCTACCGGCTAATTACATGCCATGCTTTCAGGGAATACGGCATGTCATTAATTTGTTGGTTTTTGCTCAACCCTGACACATCATAACCCAAACAGAGTTTGATACATGAGTCAGTGAAACTACAGACCACATTTTCAAATAGCTGCTGGAAATTGGCGAGGGAAGGGAGAGAATATTAGATTTCTCATTGGTAAAATTTAAAAATGTAAAGATGAATATTGTATTCATGAAGATATTTTAATTCACTGACGCTTGCCACGTCTCTCCTCCCTTAGTCCCTTCATCCTGCTATACCAGCGCAAGTACGATGTGGCCTCTACTGGGGACAAGTAGACCCAATTGCAGCTGTCACCCCCTCCATGACTCCCAATGCTGGCGATGTGCACAAGAGTGTACCCCAACTTTGCTACTCTCCAGGTACTGCTGGAGTCAGGTCACTGTCTCACTTTCAAATCCTCAAGAGACATCTTTTGAGGGCGTGATAATTCAGGTCGACCAACATCACCAAGATAACTCCCCAGTAAAAATACTGGCATTGAAATGAATGTGACAAGGAGGTCATAAAAGTTACCGTATTCCAGCAACCCTACATATACCCCCCTCCACAGCTGTTTACGTCCTTGTGCATGTGTTGTGCGTGCAGTGTGATTGTGCCAGAAGTCGAGCCGAAATTCATAGTGCACGAAACCACTTGTTATTTACGTTAATTGGCTATTACCAATTAACTAGCTTTGTTTTCACACTAAATGAGCATGGCTATCCACACACCTCCTGGCATAAGAGTGGATACGCCCAGTGCGAGCCAACCAATGCCAGCCTTGAATCTTGCAAAACAAGAGTGGAATTCAGTCATGTAAATATTTAAATTCTGTGTCAAATATATCTGCAACCCGCTTAATTATGCCACCGACTGGGAAAGACAGTGCCAGCATAAATTAAAAATATGTTGTTTCTGAGATGTTGTACCAACATATTTATTTTTCATATATAATTTGCTTATGCAAATTAATCATCCGCTGTAATTATATATTGTATTGTAGGGTAATTGTGTTTGTGTGTATTTGTTTCAGTAGTGAAAGTGTCTTTGTATTTTTGCACACAACTCGCAAACTTTTGAGCTGGGGTCTTGGTGGACTCTGCCATTTTATTTCAGTTGGTTCCAAGTGGTTACTGGGAGTGGACATGCACCACATGCCTCTGGACCTTCACTATCTTTGTGTCTCCCATTTAGCTTGCTATAGTCAGAATTTTGTCCGGAATTTAATCTCTCTTTCGTAACCGGCAGGCCAGGCCACTCCCAACCCCTCCAGCTCAAATTGCACCGGGGATGTAACCGCATTAATTTTCATCATCTTTGTACCTTATTACAGTTTCTGTCAGTAACGCGCCTCAACCATTACAGATGGAAGTGCCTCCAAGGAGGATTTTTGACAGTGAGTAAATACTGTGCATTACAAACTGTATGTGTTTTATTTCACTGTTGGCAACCCCACTGCAACCTTCTGACAATGTCACAACCTGTTTTTTTCTGCTGTGTGAGATTGCCATCTAACAATATCACGCAAGACATAAAGGTGTATGAGAGGGCCCACACTCTCATTCAGGTAGTCATAGCTGGATTATTGCATCACTACGATGTCACCTTGTTGCTGGGTTATTTTGGGAGCAACCATGTAGGCGAACGGCCTCCACCCTAGAAAAGGTCTTTGCTCTGGTGCCCTTCAAAAATTTCTCTGCTGCTTCCAAAACCTGGCACCATAAGTCTACCCAACGTTCTCTCCACTCCTGAGACCACGACATCCCGTCAAATGGCATGCCCAAATGTGTGGCGAATTCCTTTATGCTAATTTCCTACACCATTATCCTCATGTCAATGGCTTGCCCAAGCATGTGGCTAAATTCTTAGTCATTCCTAAAACATTTTCCTGCTGGAAAATTTTGCCCTTCCATGTGGCTAATTCTTCTCTTAAATTACCTAACTGACTTCCTAGGGCATGCAAACAAAGCCCATCTCTATGCCTAACCGGAATGTATGTACCCATCCTATTGTTGCAAGTACAATTTTAAATGTGTCAAGTTTTCCTTTGTAAACCCTGTGTTTTTTGGCCAACATTTCAAAATTTCTGGCAAAACTCCTGCACCCCAAATTTCTAGTTTCCACACCACAAGGAAATGGTGCCAGCATCAGCTCACTAAGATTCCACACCAGAGTGGGAAACTCAGCAACACCATGGTAACCATCAGCCAACCACACTGCTGCCAAGCTACACAACAGAGATGCCAGTAACGGGACTGATTGCCGTTGTTTTGAAGAGCACCAATGAATCCCCCTTTCTCACCCCTCCAGGCATGACAGGGAGGCAGCAACTTGCAGTGTGTTTGTGTGTGCATGATACACCACTTCTCCATTCGCTCGGGCGCCTCATCCCTCCCATGCAAAGCGTAGGGGAGACAGCAGCGAGCCGGGCATTCCGTTGACCCCGGCAAAGATCAGCTGGGCGCAACAATAAAGTTTCCCTGCCAACTACAACATGATAGCGGGTTGATGGACTGACATACCTCCAATGGAATGGTGGAATGTCTGTACTTGGAGTGTATGCGCCAACTACTGGACTCAGATCCATTCCCATTAGTGCAACTACAAACTAGCACCTGTCAGTGTGACAACCCTGTGGAAACCCAACGAATGTGCGAGGACATTGACAGGATAAACCTTGAACTGTGTTTTGAGGCAGTGGCACGTACCACCGCAGGCCAAACTGCCAATTTGTATGACCGCTGTGTTAGACCTCGCCAGGTCTGGGGTATCGTCAACCCTGTACACGATACAGTGAGCTGCAAGTGCGCAGTGCTGAACAAATAAAATACATCAACCAAGTTTCAGAGAACTGTTAGAAAATGCAGCAATGTGCGTTGGTGTGACGGACTTAGCCAAGCCACCCATGCGTGCACTCTGTGCCACAGAGTGTACCACAACAATTGCATGACACAGCAGGAACTTGCAGTCAAACCAGAAAACTTCTTTCAGTGTGTGCAGTGTCAGGAGCCACCATGCCCATCTGACACTTTTTATGCAATCGTGCAACCAGCCATCTTCAGCCACAACCAACATGAGCGATGTCAGCAAGCCAACTGTCAGGGGACAAGTTCAGAATTCATGTGCTGTGACAGCTGCAGCCTGAGGGCTCATCGACAATGCGTCACAAGAAACAAGTGGTGTTGATCCCGGGAAGGAGCGCTTTGTGTGTCAACAGTGTACGCTGCAACTCAGCTTGCCACTACTGCAATGCGCATTCCCAGGCGCATGCAGCCACGTCTTGCCACCCACCCCTCTACCGGAGCATTAAACACCGCTCCTCCATGTGGTCGCAAGACCATAACAATAACAACACAGTCACGTGCTTCTCCTCATTGGCACTGCCATCCACGCTGGCATGTTTCCAGTCCCTGCCAGGCTTTGCTGGCCTACCAACCAAAGACCCCTCTGCTTTTCTGCACGACTGCATGAGCAGATTGCACCACTACGGAAGAGGACTGGCGGAATTGTGTTGGTGACCGGTTGAGTGGTGACAATCAACAATAGTGGTGCAGGATAGTACACTATAGCATCATGTGGGAGGAATTCCACCATGCCTTCGAGTGCCATTTTGCAGGTACTTTCACTTCACTGTAAGCACACAGCTGTGTGATCCTGGAGAACTAAAAACTGGATGAATTCTATCCACCTTTGCCATGCAGAAGATAAATCTTGTGCAAACGTATCACCCTCAGATGTCTACAAAGGAGGTAGTGGATGTTGTGGCCGGTAAAGTACAGCCAGAATTTTGCGGCGTGATGGCCCCACTCATTTACTATCCAGTAGATGATTTCATGAGTTCTCTAGTGGTCCTGAAACTGACATCCGTATCAACACCTGCACAGCCAGCCGCTTCACGACTCTATGCATCCACATCAGTTTCGCGAGGATGAGGCAAAAAGGGGCCCAGCTCTGAGGGAGACAGTCTCTAAAAATTTAGAAAATTTAGCAAAAGTGTCGAAAATCTCACCCCCCTCCCCCTCCCCGTGACAAGACACGCTCTGGACAAAAAGGAGCCAAGTGACAGTGCTCAAACTCGCTCAGGACATGGACCACCGCCATTCGTCTGTCACTGCCGTGACAACCAGCACATGCACTGCACTGGCATGATGAGTGTTCGAACTGCCCCAAGCGACAGCATGATGGTAAGCCAAAACCGGGAAACAACGGGTCAGGGTAGAGTGGCCGGACATCACCTACCCTCAGGTAACCAGCTGTGATCCTGCACAGACTCCGCAACAAATCCTTATTTATCAAATTTGCAGCAACAAAAACCAAGTCACCTGCATTCCAGTATTCTTAAATAATCAACAGTGCCATGCTTTAATTGATACGGCAGATTCTCATAATTTTATCCATGTGAACTTAGTAGATGTATGCCAAATAAAAACAGCCAACATAACTGTTCAGCTAACTACCAAAACCCACATCAGTGAAACAATAGCAGAGGTAAAAATAACAGTGTGAATTAGAAACATTGAAGAAATGACCACAACAGGTTTCATTTCCAATGACTTGCGGGAGGATCATCAGAATACCATGACTGATGGAGCAGAACACAGTGGTACAACTTGCTGCCAGGCAAATCCATTTCAGCCAAAAGGAATGCCAGACTGTGTACAACTTGGACCCCTGTACCACGAGTTGTATACCAGACGTACAACTGGACGAGCTAGTCCACACTGTACCACCCGCGTACCATGACGTCATACAGCTTAACAAACACAGTGATGTTTTCGCTGCCGGCAACCCCCTGTGTTGCACAAACATGGCAGAACACAGTGTTCTATTAACATAGTCAAAACCAGTATACACCACCCCCACCATTGTCAGCCTCACCAACACCTTATAATAAAGGAAAAAATACAGGAAATGCTGGCTGAAGGTATCATTGAACCCACAAACAGTTCTTTTAATTTCAACATCACTTTAGCTCTAAAAAAGNGGAAATGCTGGCTGAAGGTATCATTGAACCCACAAACAGTTCTTTTAATTTCAACATCACTTTAGCTCTAAAAAAGGATGGAACCTGGAGTTTTGCATTGACTTCAGGCCTCTCAACCTCATCACTGAAAACACTCCACCACCTTTCATCAATGTCAAGGACGCACTCAATAGCCTTGGCCATGCCAAAGTTATGACATCACTTGACCTCCGTAGCAGTTACCAGTAAGACAAGAAGATCAGCATAAGAAAGCATTCACCACTCCCGATGGACACCGCTTCCAGTTCTGGACNGGAAATGCTGGCTGAAGGTATCATTGAACCCACAAACAGTTCTTTTAATTTCAACATCACTTTAGCTCTAAAAAAGTATGGAACCTGGAGTTTTGCATTGACTTCAGGCCTCTCAACCTCATCACTGAAAACACTCCACCACCTTTCATCAATGTCAAGGACGCACTCAATAGCCTTGGCCATGCCAAAGTTATGACATCACTTGACCTCCGTAGCGGTTACCAGTAAGACAAGAAGATCAGCATAAGAAAGCATTCACCACTCCCGATGGACACCGCTTCCAGTTCTGGACNGGTTACCAGTAAGACAAGAAGATCAGCATAAGAAAGCATTCACCACTCCCGATGGACACCGCTTCCAGTTCTGGACCATGCCTTTTGGCCTGAAAACTGCACCAGCAACATTCCAGTCAAAGACGGTGCAAGTTCTCGATGGCAACATTGGTGAATTCACGATGGTTTATCTTTACTATGTTATAATTTGGTCTGAGTCATGGGAAGATCACATGCTGCATTTGTCACTCGTATTTGAACGCCTCACCATTAACCATCTAACTTGTTGTATCAAAAAGTGTCACTTAGGGAATGGGTGTATTAAATTTCTGGGTCACCTTGTGGATGAAAACGGTAACCGCCCTACTCCAGAACAGTTGAGCCTAATTAATGACTATCCACAACCTGCTACTCGTAAAGAGTTACATAAATTTTTCTGCCTAGTGAACTGGTTACGTGAATATATTCAAAATTTTCCATAAACACTATTCCACTTACTGAAGGGCGAGGCATGAGATTGGTGGCATACATGGCGTGGATTTGAACCACCCGAGGTCACCCTCTCATTATCACTGAACTCATCAGGAAGGTTTTGCAGCCATTTGTGAGGCCATTCCATCAGACCCCACTGGAAAAGTATGTCCGAAGAACCTGTGTTGATGGCTATAGCAGAATCTGAAGAAGGTGGGTCATGGAGCAGCTGGTGCAGTGAGTAACTCCCATGCCCATGGCCGACAATCAGCAAGGATGATGCACTGGGCCACACACCCAGCAGATCAGCTCAGACAACCGATGGGAGAGAAGGATGGCATAAACACCTCCCTAAGTGCCACTACTGCACCCAGCTGATGTATTATTGACATCAGGACTGCCTGACACAAAAAGCGGAGTGTCAGTACAGGCAACGGGCAGTGAGGGGAGCCGGTACATCAACCCACCCCCAACAGAACTCAACGAAATTCCACAGACAGAGATGAGAGGATCAATAGCCACATATATTCATAACCAGCCACCGGCTGTTATGAGTGCTGGTGGAAGTCAATGGGCTACAGATCGCTGCCCTTATCAAGACTGGGGCTAGCCACTTGTTTGTGACACCATGATGTATCATGGCAGAGGATATTGTACTGCAACACAAGACAGTGCAACTAGTAAAGTGTCAGGGGCAAGGGGACTCAGTAGGGTGAATGAAAGTGGAACTGCGAGCGTGAGATCAAGTATCATGGAACTCTGCCCTCATAGTGACTGGTCTGTACAAGGAAATCATGCTGGGCCAACCATGGTGCATAGAAAAGGATGTGGTGATCGAGATGGGAACAGCCAGAGTACATCTCTGCCATCAGGAATGACAAACCGCTTATGCTAATAGTGCCCCACCTCCAACATCCAAGGGTCAAGTGAAACTGCGGGATTTTCAGCACGACGTACGCCACACTTACCAGGCTGCCGTACAGTTGGCGATTTATGAGAGGAGGGCGGTATTCATTGTGACAGATCCCCTACAGAAGATCACTGTAGTGATACAACGCATCAACATAATGCACAAGAGGCTCATATACGTCAATGCACNGATCCCCTACAGAAGATCACTGTAGTGATACAACGCATCAACATAATGCACAAGAGGCTCATATACGTCAATGCACAAGACTGAGCCAAGATTGCTCCACATACATTCTCTGGGGTGACAGTAAGTCTGCAAAAGGCGCTACAGACCTGGCAAAGTTTGGAACGTAATGCCTCACCCAATTCACTAGACCAATAGACCACAACATTTGTTTGCATGTCATGGGTGTTTTTACTTCTGCAATCTTTCTCAATTGTTTGGGGTGCATTTGGTTGCCCTGCTCGCTCACTATGTGTTCCAGGAATTCCAACTCAGATACCTCTATGTGACAGTTTTGTGGTACACAGGTAAGTGATGGGTTGTGAGTCTTTCCAGTAACAGGTCTAAATGACATGCTCATCCCAACTGGCTAACGAGACAATGCTATCGTCCAAGAAAGCTGTCGCAAATTTCCACACATATCCCTCAAGTACCTAACCATCACGCTCTGAAATGTCACAGGTGTCCATTTCAGTCTGTTGCACGGCTTGGTAGCTGTTAATAAATGGATCATAAGTCAAATTTACTGAACATCTTAGTGTTACCTACACCTTCTAAAACATCTTCTATGCTAATCACTGAAACTCAATTCCTATTATTACTAAGTGGCATGTTTGTAGACTGACAGCATAAATAATACTTTTAAGTTNTTAGTGGCATGTTTGTAGACTGACAGCATAAATAATACTTTTAAGTTAAGAATAATATGTCTTTTCTTCTCGTGTTCTGATCTATATTTTTATCACATGGCAGCTTTGGCTAATAAATCTGGCAAAAGGAATCAGTGTTCATGTCCTTTATTCAGTGAAAGCATAATTCCATCATATATGGGTATGCAGTGTGACCCTGATATCACCGCCTCATGCAGGAAAGCAACTGTAAGTAGCATAGTCTGTAACTCATTGGTGGNATGCAGTGTGACCCTGATATCACCGCCTCATGCAGGAAAGCAACTGTAAGTAGCATAGTCTGTAACTCATTGGTGGAATGCTCCATGTTAATTTGAGAACTCATGCTTATACTTGTGTTAGTTGGCAGAAGCTAACTTGCACCCCGGGTTTTTATTACTTCAATCATATTAATGTGGAGGGCACATTGTCACACCACCTGATCACCCCAAAAATTGACCATTGACAAAAATACTATTAAAGACAGTGCCATTATTTTATATAACACAATATCCAAGTAATGTTTAGATAATATAGATATGAAAAACATCTTTATTTTATTTATTTCTAGTATAATATTATTTTCTTATTTTCTTCTACCGTTAAGATAGCCCACAAATTTTTTTTTATGACCTTATTGATTTTGTCTGTTAAATGGACACTAGAAGCTCTCCAGTAGTAACTTGCTAGATAGTCAAAGCAGTTTTGATTGATAGCTTTTGTGTGCTTCAGTAATTGTGCTTTTTTTTTATTTTTTGTGTTATATACATATATTGTTGATCTGATAATGAGCTTTGAGTGAGTGTAGGTAACTGGAAAAATTACAAATAATTTTTCTTTTCAGTTGTGTAATAAAATGCAGTTTACTGCTGTTGTGCATTTCCCTTAATATGGATCTCATTTTTTTTTAAGGTAAATATGTATGGTAAAAATGATTTTGCAGCTTCTGAATTCTTTTCCTCTGTAATTGATCAATATTAAATTGTAAGCATGGACAGTAGTTAAAGGGTGTGAGTACTAATTGGTCACATAACCTTATCTTAATTCTTTACATGTGTTTATATTTATATAAATGCTTAAGCCAAAAATTATTCAAACTTATTTATGGTTCTGGGTGTAAAAAATATCATATAACAAATTTGTTGCAGTTTAATTATAAGTTTATTATTATAGCACTAAAAGTATAATTCAGCAAGAATTTGTGGAATGTACGCACATGTGGAAGTTTAGCTGGCTATTTACAAACCAAGGGACTAGAGGCAAAACCACTGAACAACACATGACTATTCTACAGGGCACAGCACCACAGTAAAACAGAACAGTGCATGAAAGTAGTACATGTGCCTCCAAAAGCAAATCTTCCTTGTTTTGAGGCAGGTTCATAATGTGTGAGGGTTATAATGAAGCTAGGTTAAAAATACAGTCCAAGCATGTAGCCAGGGAAGAAGTTTAGGGACTTAAACCCCTCCCGAGACATGTAGAAACAATTTGAATTTTCTTCCATTAATGTTGATACTTTAACTCTTTAATTAGTGTCAGGTTCTCATATTTCCCTGTTAAAATATTTATAAAGTGCTATGCATTAACATATGATGATCTTTCAATCTGATAAACTCAGTATTGTTTTGTTTTTTTTTTTCTTGTTTTGAATGGTATATCTGGTTTCATGGTCAGTACACTTTGTTACATTGTGGCATAAAATTATAAATAGAACATTAATGCAGTTGAATCTGTGTTGATAGATGGTGAAAAATTTCCAGTTTTCTGGAAATTTTAGTAACTGGTGGGAAAAGGGGAAGAATGAGAAAAAGTAGGAAATTTTGATCTCATTGCATTTGTTTAAATGTTTGTATATATTTTCATAATTCTTACAAAATATTTATAATTGATTTCCAGGACATAATAGAAGGTTTAATATTTTTAATAAATACTCTTTTATCCTAAACATTTCGCATCTTGTCATAACTCTACATTTGATTACTACATAAACTTTCTATTTTCGGAATAAAGTGGAGTAAATAAGCATATAAATCCTAAGAGTAAATTACATGGGTTGTACACATTTTTTACAATTGTATGAGACTGGCCAAAAATTGCCAGCCTTACAGAAATTTCTACTCTGATGATCTGGCAACACTGTGACGCAGTATAGCTATGATTTTGTGTTTCCATGTGCAATGTATAGCAATGTTCGGTTATGTTTAAAACCAACCTGTGTTTATTTAATGAGTGACATTTTGCTTGAGTATTTAAAATTTGTATCTTCTTATATAAACAGAGCCTGCAAATAACTAATAAATTATTAATATAGTTATTAGATCTGTGCATCTTCATAGTTATACAAGATCAAAACAAGAAATGAAACGTTTAAAGTGCCAGTCAAGCATCACTTAATTTTTTAAGAAATTGAAAGATGATTTTACTTTAAGTGGTAAGTAAAATATGACTTTACAGAATTTTTTCCTCATGAGGAATTCTCGGAAGTTACTTGTAAACAAGAATGTCATACTTCATAATTCCAGCTCCAGGCCTATTCAAGTAAATGTAGTATTCACCTATTATTCATAGTTTTTTTGTTGTTGGTTGATTGTAAAACATATACAGTGAAACTTCCATATAACGGACACCCTTGGGGAATGAAATATTGTCCGCTATATAGAAGTGTCCGCTTTTGGGAGAAAAATGAAAATAATGTTTTAAATTGTACATACATACAAACATACAAGATGTGCCATAGGTAAATAATAAATTATGTACATATTTATGTGAAAAAGGCAATTTATTTCACAACACGCAGCACAGAAAACAACTACTGTATGTACAGCAGTAGGTATGTACGTATTACATACGTACATTATCTTAAAAATGTATAAAAACAATTTAAAATATTTATGAAGCAATAAAATTTATGACAGAAATTAACACTTAAAAAAAGTCTGTTATTTTTGATTGATTTATTCTTTTAGTAAGAATTTTATTTTCAACATTTGACTGAATCCTCAATGCTAAGTCAAGTCCCTCAGCGTCACTGTTTGAAATAAAAAAATTTCTGACCCGCTTAATTTGTATCAAGACTTTTTCAGCCTTCATCGGTGGGTCATCGTCCTCCACTTCTGACTCTCGTAAAATTTCTTCGTCATTTAGGCTTTCCTCTGAAATGTAAACAAATGAAAAATTAATTTTTTTTAAAGACAAAAACATTATTACGTACATATGTGTACGTATAACTGTATGATTACGTACCTTCACGAATAAGATCTGCAACTTTCAGAGAATTATTTTCTGTGACCAGACTTCCATCGATGTCGGCGTACGTTGTTTCGCTCGTCGGGCCGTATGATGTTAGCAGGTCTTGAAGTTCTCCATCTTCATCAACATCTTGTAGATTTGCGGCTTCATCGCTGGAATTTACGAATCCCGACTTTATGAAGCAATGTAACACAGTTTCTTTGCTTATTTTTTTCACGGAGGACGTTATCCAGTGAATCGCATCCAGGATGTTAATTTTCTTTGCAAGATCACTTGACGATGTCGCATTGTCCATGTTGGCCAACAGGTGCTTCAAAACACACTTTCTATAGTGAGTTTTGAAGTTCTTTATAATCCCTTGGTCCAAAGGTTGGCATGTAGCAGTTGTATTCGGTGGGAGGAATACAATTTCCACATTGCTGAAATTTGTATTGGGATGGGAGGCTGCGTTATCCATAAATAAAACTATTTTTTGATTTTGTAGAATCATTTTGTTGTTCAATTTTGTCAACCAAATGTTCATAACATCTCTGGTCATCCACGCCTTAGAATTAGAATGCCAATCCACATGCAACAAATTGATATCGATACCTTTGAAACACTGAGGATTTTTTGACTTTCCTATGACCAGAGGGTTTTCAAATTCACCAAGCATATTTGTGCATAAGAGCAAAGTTAAACGCTCCTTTGAAACTTTTCCTCCTTGACAACGCTCATTTTTCAACTGCATGGTTTTATCCGGAAGTGCTCTAAAAAATAAGGTGGTCTCATCGCAGTTATAAATGTTTTTGGGTTCAAAACCAACGCAATATTGTTGAAGCTTCTCTGTCCAATTTTGTACTACTTCTGGGTCTACTGAGGCCGCTTCTCCACTAATGGTTTTATAAGATATCTTATGCCGAGATTTGAATTTGTCAAGCCATCCTACAGAGGCTTTAAAATCCATTTGACCAAAATTTTTTGCAACTTCTAAGGCCTTTCTCGAATGATCGGACCGGTAAGTGGAATGTTTGCAGCCCGAGCACGGCAAAACCATTTGAAAACTGCATCGTCAATGCTCAAACCGGCCGTTTTTGGAAATGATCTACGGGATTCGTCATTTCCGTGTTTGCTGAATCTATCTAAAATTTCCTTTTTATTTTTTATAATCTCACTCACCTGAGTCTTTCCTATTTTGAATTTTGCAGCGCAGTATCGCACACTTAGTTTTTCACGTTCACTGGCTTTAATTATTTCCACTTTTTGCTTTAAGTGTCAAACGCACACGGGGAGGCATATTAGAGCTGTGTTTATCGCTCGAAAATCGGAAACAAACTTAAGAGGTAAACATGTTTGTACAGTGTGGCGCGATTGAAATCTAGGAATTTGAGACAAAGGATGTTGGTGGCAGGCAAACCAAACAGAGGGGAGAAGGCTTTTCTCAGAAAACGTTCCTTTCCGTAAGGCTGCTGAAGGCTTTTCTCAGAAAACATTCCTTTCCGGGAGGCCTCTGAAGGCTTTTCTCAGAAAACATTCCTTTCCGGGAAGCTGATGTCCGCTTTTGGGAGATTTTTGGGGTCAGAATATACACGAAAGAGCTGTCCGCGTCCGTTATAGGGAGTGTCCGCTTTATAGAAGAATTTAATATGAAGAAACGAATGGGACTATGCCGGGGAATCAGAATTTGTCCGCTCAAGAGAGTTGTCCGCTTTTGAGAAGTGTCCGTTAAGGGAAGTTTCACTGTACATGATTCACAAAGCTATACGAGTTGAAACAGGTGTCATGACTCTATGAAGGGGAGATACCAAATGTCATTTGTAATTTTGCAGGCAGCCTGACCAAACAAGGGCTAGAAATGTTTGGGTATAGTTACTGGAAATAAAACTCAATATCATCATTTCAAATAAAATGTTCTCTACTTGGAACATGTTTATTACAGAATGAATGAAAATGCCATATATTTTAAATTATTAATTTNATGCCACATATTTTAAATAATTAATTAAAAAAAAGTAGTTTCTACTTTAATACTTGATTTTTTTCTAGTAGGGTTTTAATTCTCTATTGTCATACTGTTTTGACTGTTACATATTTTCATCATTCTTTAATATGCATTTATTTTTTTGTGTTATTAGGTAAAGACATTTTAGCTTTAACTTAATTATCACATTATTATCTTTATACACAAAAAAATATAAACTTTTTGTTTTATCCCTGACTCAGTAATGAACAAACAGAAAGAGACATCATGGCAGACCTGTATGAGAGAACACGTTACTCAAAATAAGAGACAATGGCCCTTTTATAAACATGTACCTCACGTATCATATACAACATGGTGGCAACGGTAAAATAATACTGCCTTTCGCAAGATACTGTATGCTTCTGTACTTTATGGGTTAGACCCACAGTACTTCTACAGCAGTTAAGATTCAATGAGTTGGTGTGAACAATAAATTCAAGATGTCTACAGACAACTATGATGGTTATAGGAAATCCCATCTACAAGTTCACAATCACATAAAACCGCCGGGTCGGTTAGATTTTGCTGATCCCAATGCCTGGTTTTGCTGGAAAGTGTGATTTGATCATTATCTTAGTTTAAGTGGCCTGGTTTTGCTGTAAAGTGTGATTTGATCATTATCTTAGTTTAAGTGAACCAGATGGTTGCAAAGACTGAAAAAATTGATTTGTATATGTACCTGCTGGGAATTACAGTCACAATGACTGTAACTTTAGTTGCGCGAGAGTTGGCATAAGGAGGTCAACCACATTCAGCAGTCAAACCAGGGAGGTATAGGTTGACAGAAAATCGGAATATTTTGTTCTAGCCCACGGGTAAGCAACCGTTAAGGCTACAAGTTATTCTCAACAGATGAACACTTCGGCACATGTGATAAGTGTGGCCAGAACAACTGCAGAGGTATATGTCCTGTACAAAATAACTGGTGCTATTCATGTGGCTGCCAGGGCCACTACACCAAGGTGTGCAAGGCAACAAAAAATGTCAAGCATATAAGTGAAACTCCATGAGCACTAGACCCCAATTTGGACTTTGTAGTGGGACCTATCTTCCCGGCTTAATTCATTCCAAGTAAATATCAAAATTAAGGAGGTGGGTAGAGCAATTGACTTTATTATACAGGTGCAGACATCACATGCCTACCAACGGACTTTCTAGGATTCACAAATGTATTACTTCAAGAATGTGCCAGTACAATCTGTGGTCCAGATGGTCATGCATTAGGTATTGTGGGCTTCTCAAACTTGACATTCTGCCACAACAGCCAGAAGAAGAAAGTGAATGTGTATTTTATTAACCAATTGTGCAATCCATTGCTAGGTAAAGATGCACTTCAAGCATTAAAAGTTGTTTAAGTGATAAATAATGTAAATATCGAAGTGGAGTTTCCTAAGATATGTACAGGTTTAGTAAAAATTTAAAGGGCAATGTAAATACAGCTTGTAAAGGGTGCTAAGCCATATGCATTGACAACACCTAGGCGAGTTCCAGTACTAATGCTGAAAAAACTAAACCAGGAATTGGAAAGGATGGATAAGCTTGAGGTCATTTTACATCAGTTGATTTTCCTACCCAGTTTTGTGTCCTAATGGTTGTAGTGGCTAAAGGAGAGGGTGTTAGAATTTGCTGTGACTTTTCCGAATTGAAAAGTATGTAGAGTGCTCTGTATTTCCAATACACATTGTCACAACTTCATGGTGCAAAGGTGTTCAGTAAAACTGATGCAAATTCAGAGTTTTATCAGGTGCCTCTTAGTAAAAACAGTCAATCTCTAACTAAATTAAACAAATTTCTTACATCCTTTGGACGATTCATGTATAAGTAACTGCCATTTGAGCTAAACGTAGCCATGGAATATTTAAGCTGTAAAATTGCCCGGATACTAGGAGGAATACCCAATGTAATTTACTATGTTGATGATATTCTTGTTTTTGGGGAAATTGTTAAACAACATGACAATACATTCAGTCAAGTGTTACTAAAGTATAGTGATAAAGGTATCACGACCAACATGTCTAAGAGTGTGTTTGGGGTGGAGGAGGGAACTTTTTTGAGCCATGAAATCGTTGCAAAGGGCATTGCAGTAGAACAAAGTAGAGTAAGAGCAAGAAGTGACTTTTCAGAGTCCACAAACAAAACAGAACTGCTGCATTTCCTCAGCATGATAAATTATGTTTGCAATTTCATATCTAACAAGTCAATTGTTACAGACTTTAAATGCACATTTTAACAAAATATTAAAAATCTTTTGCAAGCCGCACTACGTTTACCTCACTTTGATATACGAAAGAAATGATTATAAGTGCAGACAGTTTTTCTACCTTATTTCAAGAGAGTAATGATGGCACCAATGAAGTAGTATGATATGGCTCTGGAGTATTAGTCTAAAACTGAAAGTCGTTATTCACAAATTCAAAAGGAGGTATAGCTCTGACGTGAGATTGTGAAAAATTTCAGGAATATATCTTAGGGCTCCAGGTTACCCTCGAGACTGATCACAAGCCATTGGTTAAATTACTTATGTCAAAAACATGAATTAACACCCAGACTATAGAGGTTTAGAATAATATGTTTGATGAAGTACAATTACACCATATTGTACATACCAGGTAAGTAATTAGTGGTAGTTGACGGTTTGTCATGAAATTGAGTCCAGGAAACTGACTTGCTTAGGGAAGATTGTCTGCAGATATAGCATCATATGTGAACATGGTTATGGCAAATGTGTTGGTAGCATACAAAATTTTTGATTAGATAAGAGAAAACCAGCAGTCAGACCCTATATGTCAAAAGTTGAGGGACTTCAAAACTAAATAGTGGCCACCCAAATGCAAAATACTGGCAGAACTCCTTCCTTATATCCAGCATAGATTTGGCATGAATGTATGTAAGAGATTTCTTCTGAAAGGCTCTAGCAATAATGATAGTTCCAGCACAGATGCAACAGTATGTTCTGAAACAACTGCATAAGGAGCATTTCGGAAGTGTAAGGCTTAAGCTCGAGAAGCAGTTTGGTAGTTGGGACTTGGTACTCAACTTGAGGCCTTTGTAAAAGTTTGTCCCATAGGCACCGAACAAAGAAGTAATGCAAAAAAAAACACATTTTATCACAGAAAATTTTCTAGATTACCCGGCAGAAAGTAGGGGTAGATTCAATGAAGTGTCAAAGAAAGTGGTTTCTAGTTATTTCAGACTACTATTAAAAATATTTTGAATTAATATAATTGGTCACTTTAATTGAAACAGTAATAATTCAGAAATGCAAATCAGTTTTATTTGGAATCCCGGAAGTAGTGAGGACTGATAATGGACATCATTCAATGGTTAATTTTATCAGTTCATCAGGAAATATGGGTTTTGTCATAAGCCAAGTAGTATGTACTTCAGCCATTTCAATGACTATTCTGAAGCTACTGTCAAAACTGCTACAAGACTTCTAAAAAGAGTTGAGGATGTTTATGAGGCACTTCTGGCTTATTGTAGTGCACCAATGGACTGTGGTCTTTCCCCCTTAAAGATGATGTTAGGTATGAAAATTTGGACCACAGTACCCAGCCTGAATTTTCCCCTGAAAAAGTTTAGTAAGGAAGTACATAGTAAACTAGACCAAAATATGTAATATCAGACCCAGTGGTACAACCGACATAATAGGGTACAAGAACTTTCTCAGCTTGAGAAAGAGGACTGTGTTTGCATTTCAGATTTGCATGTGAATAGGGCAGTGCCAGGTACACCTACAGATCTCGCAGCTCCCAGATCATATCTAGTCCAATTAGTTGGTAGCATATACATACGTAATTGTCAACATTTGGTGTTTGCTCCAGCTTCTAAGGAAAGGGATGATATTATGTCCAGGGACAGCAAGCAGAAAAAACTAATAGCAGTGTAATTAAAGAAAGGGGCAATAGTGGGGGAAAGTCTCAATAACAGGAAACATGTAATCTAAAGGAGGGTGATTCAGACATTGAATCAGAATGGAATGGTTAGATAATGCTAATAGCAGTCCAATTACTAGTAGACTGGAGCCTGAAATTGATGTCCCAGGAGTATGTCAGTCTGGCAGGAAAAGGGTTCCACCTGCTTGGATGATAGATTATTGTAAATAACAAATGTATACAAGTTAGTATTACCTAGGAAACTACAGTATTTACTCTTAACTTAATATGGTGTCATCATAATTCTATGTTTAACTCAGTTATGAAATTTGTAATCTGTTTTTGTGAATCTATATTTATCTTTAGTTGAAACTGGTAATGGGATTTTAGAAATCTATATTTATCTGAAGTAGAAAGTTGTAGTGTGTCTATGAGATTGTTTAAAATATAAAGAGAGAGATGTTGTATCCCTGACTCAAGTAGTAATGGACGTATAATAAAGATGTTATGGCCAACTTGTACGAGGGAACACATCACTCAAGATAACAGAAAATGGCCTTTTTATTAACCTGTACCTTACATATCATATACAAAACATTTATGTTTTCTTAACTGGGTTAATAAGAAATACAGCTAACAACAGTGTTGAAGCAGGAGGAAACCACTGTTATCAACTCCTTCTTGACACAAGTCCTGTACTCTCTCTGTAGCTATACATGAATCTAGAATTGAAGGTCCAACTGAAAATTACTGTAATAAAAATTCAACTTATACTTAAGCTTCAGCAATGTGGCAAGCAGGTCAATTCAACATTGGTGATGTGACAAGATATATTTAGGACAATACCATAAGAAGAACATTCTTACCACAGTTTTGCTGCCTAGACAGACTTATGCTTTCTCAGTTACTAGAGGAAAGAAACAGAAATGAAATTTTTAAGAGAAATGTATAAAAGATGTAGAAACTGGATTTCTGTTTCTTGCTTACTTAAAAAAAATTTGGTATTTATTGTAAACCCTGCTGTTTTTTTCATGAAGGAATAAGAATAGGAGGCCATGAAAACCCAGGGAGATTAATGACTAGCTGCTTCACAGACCGGAAAAATGCTAGAAGGAAAACAGAGCAATATTAGGCCAATAAGAAATACAGTAATATCTTATTTTGTGTAAACCAGGAAATTTCCTCTTAGAGGTGATAATGTCAATAGCCTCAATAGAGCTCTTTTGCGACTCAGGGCAAACTGTGATGATGAAAACTTGAAAAGACATAGTATCAATAGCCGCAAGATTGCTACGTACTTGAGCCTAGAAATAAAAAATGANCTGATGAAAACTTGAAAAGACATAGTATCAATAGCCGCAAGATTGCTACGTACTTGAGCCTAGAAATAAAAAATGAAATTATATAGACATGCTCAAAATTACAGAAGAAATTGTTAACAAGGTAAATAATACAAGTTGTTTTAGTCTACTTGCAGACAAAAATACTGTTTCCAGTACTGAACAATTTTCTATCTATGTAAGATATGTAAACATACTGAAAGATAAACAAATCTCAGTAATCCGTGAACATTTTTGTGGCTTCATCCCAATTCATGATCAGTCTTCAGAAAGATTGGCCAAAGTAATTTTCCAGTGATATGATGAGCTAGGACTTATATGTCTAAATGTGTTGGACTGGGATATGATGGAGCAGCAAATATGGCTGGTCATATCAGTGGTGTCCAATCCAGGCTGAGGCAGCAAGCAGTATGCTAATATGAGGCATGTTCATTGTGTCAGTCAATTTTTTAATCTTGTGCTGTCAAATACCATGTCCATTTTTATGGTCAAAAACTGTCTTGAAATTGTCAATAAATTATATAACTTTTTTTAGAAACCACTTAAATGCAAATAAAACTCTTCAGAATGCTATCATACTAATATTATAACTGTATAAATGCGAAAGTCTGTGTGTGTGTGTNATGCAAATAAAACTCTTCAGAATGCTATCATACTAATATTATAACTGTATAAATGCGAAAGTCTGTGTGTGTGTGTATGTATGTTTGTTACCACACAGCTCCATAACGGCTGAACGGATTTTGATGACATTTGATATGTAGGTACTTTAGGTCCTGGAATAGGATATAGGATACATTTATCCCGAAAAATTGTACGGTTCCTGTGGAATAACAACAAAACCTAATTCTGCAACGGCTGGGAACGTGACAGAAATATTTTTTCCTCTGGTGTCAGAGTTTATCAGGCCGCCCAAGGATCTCTGAAATTGCTTAACGACTGCTATCAATCTATAACAACCGGGACCGAATATTTAATGTGCCCTTCAAAGCCCGGAAGCGCTCAGATGTTATGCCACTAAACGGTTACCCATCCAAATATGTGCCGCTGGGAACATTGCTTAACTTTGGTGATTGATTAAGATCTCTCAGCCAAGCGCATAAAGTAGTACCTAGGTACACTAATTTCTACAGCTACAACTTGATGAAACTCACGTTTTGATTTTCATTCATCAATTCTGGAAAGCGGAAATGTGGTAACTACGCGATAGTTGCACAGATACACTCCAAAACAATACCCTACTTCTTGGCTATCGGGTAAAAAATATTTCCTTCCTTTTGGGTTGCTATAATCAGTTAAAAACCTAGGCCAACATAGTTTAATTTTACAATTCTGTTTTCACATAAATGAATTGTCTTTTCCCAATTTATTTATTAGTGTATAACAGTAAAACTCAATTGTACCCGGGCAAAGTCGGGTCAGTTCGCTAGTTTTGTTATATGTCTCAGAGAGTACGAAATTATGACTTCTCCACCTTTGCAACACCTGGTTCATTGAAAGGCATGAGTGTCCTAACTTTTGTTGAGCTTTATAAAAGTATTTATGTTAGTTTAGAAGATACTTCTGGGAAAGCATGGAAGATTTTCTCAACTGCATTAACCACTGAGAAGAAGAGTGATTTCCTTGTCAGCCTACTTTTTTGTGATAAACTGTTCAGCCTTACTCTTCCACTTTGTTGTTGTTGTTCCNACCCCAAGAAATGTCTCTTGATTTGGTGTCAGCTCTAGGCCATGCTAAAGAGGATCTTGTAATTTTAAAGAAACAGTGAGAAGATGCAGAAAAAAGTTTCCAAGATATATGTGCTATTGCTTCATGGCTTGGGAAGGAGGTGTACATGTGCAAACCCTCAAACTAATTCTGTTGAGGAGCAATACAGAATAACTATATTTATACCTTGTGTGGAGTCTCATACAGAATTTTTATCTGTCAGGTTCATATCAAATGAGGATATTTTACCAAGTTTCCAAGTGATTCTTTCAGGCTTTGCTTCTACTGATGAAACAAGAAAGTTGAAGAGTCTCTCTGTATACATTAAAATGAAACATCACTCTCTGCAGTGAAAGCTGAGTTTGATTGTGGTGTGAAAGAGCTGCTGCTATTGACCCTGACACAGAGGTCCTGAAAAAGTTGGAGTATTGTAACATGAACTATTTTTGTACAATCAATTACCTCCTCACTGTCTTGGCTGCAGTACCATTAACAACTGGTAGTGTTGAAAGATAATTTTCCACTATGAAAAGACTGAAAACTTTACCACATAGTGTAATGGGTGATGACAGTCTGAGTGCACTTGCAATAATTTTAATTCACTGGAACGTTACTGTGGAAACAGGTAAATTACTTGGCATTATGGAAGGAAAGAAATCAAGGAGAATACTACTGTAGCAAATAGAAAATTTTTTTGAAAATGTTTCTTGTAAAGAGATTCTTATTTCTATTACTAAAAATTACATGTTGGAGCTTTGAGTTTAAGAATTGGAAATTTAATAATAATATTTACGATTATCGACATGTTAAACAATACAATTTTAACTAGAAAATACATGAAAAAGTAATTTCACATCCTCACACAGATTAAACATTATGGTATATGCTTCCTACTTCCACTTTTCAGCCTATAAAGGACCACTACCTGCCACTGATAATCTGATGTGTCAGCCCATCTGAAAGAAAATTCTTGCTAGTGCCTGCCATCAACAGAGAACAGTTCATTTGCACCATGACCATCAGGTGCCTAAACAAGCATGAACAACTTGGAAAAACTAGAACATAATGGGTGATACCAAGAACAGACCTCACAAAATTACACAGATTCTTCTGTCATAAAAATGTGTTTCCTTTCACTGCTCTGTTCATGATGGGCATCACTAGAGAATATCATTAAGCAATTGAAAGCAGACCTACAATGGACACTTTTGCATGGCCACCAACCATGGACTTGATGCATTTATTGTGGCAGCTAAGCCAGTGGGGGAGATGTCTGATCCAGGTGTCCAACAAAGATGCCAATATCTACCCCAGAAAGCCAAGGTCAGTTATCCCATCCTGAGAATGCCATGGTACTGGTGCCATATGTGCTACATGGTACCTAAGGCAGTCCAGTCCTGCCACCCACCCTGTTACTATCCTCCAGGAAAAGTCACACAGCAAGCATTGCAATTTAAACCTACCTGGAGAATGTACATGAAATCACTGGAATAAGGAGGTACCTGCTACAAAGACACCAAGTGACAGTTATCCCAGTTTAGCGTTTGCCAGCCACCTTATTTCCATATTCAGTAGTGCTACCACCCCACTCCCCTGACATGACAACCAGCCAACAAAGAAGAGAGAGTTAGCAGACATAGGTCATCAGAAGCCACATCTCAATGAGCTCCTGTGTATCTCAGCAATTGTCAGTTGGATGCCTTTCAGTGCCCTCATTGACACCATGACAAATCATAATTTTGCTGTAGACCACCTTGTCAAGGCTGAAAATTTGGCCAGTGATACAAGACATCTGCTATCATAGGATCTGCAACCTAACATCTACCCCACTGCCTTGGTAATTATAGATATTTGAAATGACCCTGTTTTGGAATCAAAAAACCACTATCAAAATAAGAAAAATTATATTGAAGAAAGGATACAGACACACTCAACCAGCTACAATATTTGCTGACTAGAGCCATCTAAAGCCAAATATATCTCCCTCACCAATATCATGCATGAAAAGCCTGCCAATAATAAGAGCTGCATCCAGTCTGTGTTGCACCACCAGCAGCCTGTTTTCACAGTCACAGACCTGTTATGCCAGAATACTGTGGAATAACATTCTAATAATCATCAAACTAACCAAGCATTGGTACACCATATAGTATACTAGACTGGTACTACACCAGGTACCTCATAAGCTGTACAACAAGTTTATCAAACCTAAAAACAGCCTTTTCATCTTTCCAGAGCACAATGGTGGAGAGAAAGTATGACAGTATTAGATTTTGTATAAATTTTAAGCTCATAAGCCACATTACCATTTTATAACATCTGCCACATTTCAACAAAACTGAAATTGAAATATTGTTAGATCTAGAGGGGAAAAAAGTACATTCTCAACTTTAACCTTGAAACCAAGCTATTGGAATATTCTGGTCCTCTCTGAGGATCACCCGAAAACCACATTCATGATCTGCAGTGGAAAATGTTTCCAGTTCTATGGTATACCATTCAGCGTGTAATTTAAATTATCATTACATTATTAGTAATAAGTAATATTATCAATTAATTATCACTAGTTCATTTTATTTTCAATTTATAGCCTACTTTCCAAAGGAAAGAATAGATTATGCTTTCACTTTCCTGTCTGTGTATATGTGTGTGTGTCTGTATGTATGTCCCCCATTTCAATATTTAAACACATCAACCAAATTTCACCAAACTCAGTATATATATAGTACTATAGTACTAAGTAAGGACATATGACCTTTATTGTTTTCAACCATGCAGGGCACTTACTTTCAAAATGGTGGTGATTTTAATATTTAGGGTTATATGTTATATCTCAGGAACCATTCACCCAATTTAAACCAAATTTTCTATGCTGGCAGAACATCATGTAAGCATTAAATTTTGAAATGGATACTGTGGTTAGTCAGCCATTTTATAAAATAGCACCAAATTAAAAAATAATGGTTTATATTAATCTCAAAAACTATTAAAGCAATCCTCACCAAATTTGGCATGTAAATAATACTATGACAGGCCAAGTAAATGTAAGTAACTAAACGTGACTAGGTTGTTATTTTCAAAATGGCATCCAAGCAAATATTTTAGGTTTATTTTGCATATCTACTATACCATGCAACAAATTTTGACTACATTTTGTATGGTGAAAGTACACAGAGGTGACAAAAGTTATGGGATAGCAGCATGCAAATATACAGATGGCAGTAGTATCGCCTACAAAATGTATAAATGGGCAGTGCATTGGTTGGGCTTTCATTTGTAGTCAAGTGATTCATGTGAAAAGGTTTCTGACGTGATTATGGCCGCACGACGGAAATTAACAGACTTTGAACCCGGAATGGTAGTTGGACAGTGCGGCGAACTTTGGCTGTACTGGGCTATGCCAGCAGAAGACTGACTCGAGTGCTTTTACTAACAGCACGACATCGCCTGCAGCGCCTCTCCTGGGCTCATGACCATATTGGTTGGACCCTAGATGACTGGAAAACCGTGGCTTGGTCAGATGAGTCCCGATTTCAGTTGGTAAGAGCTGATGGTAGAGTTTGAGTGTGGCGCAGACCCCACGAATCCATGGACCAAAGTTGTCAACAAGGAACTGTGCAAGCTGGTGGTGGCTCCATAATGGCATGGGCTGTTTTTACATGGAATGGACTGGGTCCTCTGGTCCAACTGAACCGATCATTGACTGGAAAGGGTTATGTTCAGCTACTTGGAGACCACTTGCAGCCATTCATGGACTTCATATACCCAAACAACGATGGAATTTTTATGGATGACAATGCGCCATGTCACCAGGTCACAACTGTTCGCGATTGGTTTGAAGAACATTCTGGACAATTCCAGAGAATGATTTGGCCATCATGATCGCCCGATATGAATCCCATTGAACATTTATGGGACAGAATCGAGAAGTCAGTTCGTGCACAAACTCCTGCACCGGCAACACTTTCGCAATTATGGACGTCTATAGAGGTAGCATGGCTCAATATTTCTGCCGGGGACTTCCAACGACTTGTTGAGTCCATGCCACGTCGAGTTGCTGCACTTCGCCGGGCAAAAGGAGGTCCGACACGATATTAGGAGGTATCCCATGACTTTTGTCGCCTCAGTATATCTATTACAAGCATCATATATGCCAACACATAGCCACTTTTGTCAGCAATATTGTAAGATATAACAACATGAATAAATTAAGTTTTTATGTTATATCTTTGTAAACAATCAACCGATGCCTACCAAATTTTTAAAACAAGTATTACTGCAGCATATGATGTTAAATTGTATGCTTTAGGTATGACTAATACTTATTTTCAAAATCACGGCAATATAGTTAGCTTAGAATTTTATATAGTCAAAACAATGTAATTATTTCCAACTTAACTTTGTATGCTGGCAGTAGATTATTAAAACAATTAACTGTGTCTACACGTAGCATCTTTTGTCCGCCATTTTTTTAGAATAGTGTCACATGAATAAATTACTTTTTGTGTCATATCTCGGGAAACAATTGTCCGATTCCTACCAAATTTAGTACTGTGGCAGAAGGTGTAAAAGGGTATGTTTTAAGTACATCAGACACTTATTTTCAAAATGGCGGCCACATAGGTATCTTAGCGTAGAATGCTATATTGTTTAACCATGTAATAAATTCCAACTCATCTTTGTATGCTGGCAATATATATTACAACTATTAAACTGTATTTACACAAAGCATATTTTGTCCGCCATTTTATAAGGTAGTACCATCCAAATAAATAAAGTTTTGTGACATATCTTGGGAAATAATTGACAGATTCCTACCAAATTTGAAAAACAAGTACTGAGACAGATGGTGTAAATTAGTATAAAATAATGTCAAACATTCATTTTAAAATGGCAGCTTTATAGCCATTTTAGTTTAGTATGCTTTATCATCGAAACCATGTAATCCATTACAAAATTAACCTGGCAGTATATATTACAACTATGAAAAGTGTCTACACAGAGCATCTTTTGTCTGCTATTTTGTAAGATATGCCACATTAAAAAAATAAGTGTTTATGTAATATCTTGGGAAACAATTGACAATAGTACTATAGCAGGTGGTATAAACTGCTATGTTGTAAGTAGGTCATGAACATATTTTGAAAATGGTGGCTATATAAACATTTTAACTCTGTAGATTTTATTAATGAAACAAATTCCATCTTAACTTTGTATGCTGGCAGTATCAATTATAACCATCAAATTTGTGTACACAGAGCCTCATTTCTCTGCCATTTTGTAACTTAGTCCCACAATGAAAATTAAGTTTTTGTGTTGTATCTCAGGAAACAATCAACCCATTCATACCAAATTTGGTGAAGAAGTTGTATTGCGGTCGGCCATATAACTATACATGTGTTTTAAGTATGAAAGACACTTATTTTCAGAATGGCAGCTATAAAATAATTTTAGCTAAGTGTGCTATACCTACAAAATTATATAACCTAATAAATTTTAGCTTTACTTTGTATACTGGCAGTACACATCATTGAATGTGCTAATACATAACTTTTTTGTCCTCCATTAATAAAGATGATCACATGAAATATAAGGATGTTTTATCCCATATCTCAGGGACCAATCAACTGATTTTCACCAAATTCTTCAGACATGTAGCACTATGGTAGGCCATGTAAAGTTAAATGTTCTATGTGACTCAGTCACTTATTTTCAAAATGACTGGCATGTAAATATTTTAGGTTAGTAAACCCTATCATTTGAAACATTAGACTTTAAATTCAAAGCTGATGCTTGAATCCAATCTAAGTAATGCAGTTGATTGCACACTAGCTTATGGTACAAGGTTTTCTGGGTTCAAGTCCTGGGTAAGGCATGTGTATATATGTCATTGTCTCACTTCTGTTGTATATGTTTCTGATTTCATCTCTAATGATATTGTTTTCCACAAGACGACAAGTCCTACCTACCAACTCAGCTTTTAAGAAATTATTTAAAAATGAATTGCAGCCATGTTGAGGAAAGTAGGCTCATTAGTTATCTCAGTAACTTCTTGTTTTACTTGTGAAATTAATCATTATAAGCCTGACAGGTTCAAAACCTTTTTTATGCAGAAATTATGTCTGTATCTTAAGCCAGCTGTTTAAAATTATATTTTGTTTTATTTGGTATTTAAATTGTGTTTTATTCTTCATGCTGTATGTGAGATAACAGTCTCCATTACTGGTTTTAATGAATATGTATGAGATTACTTATAAACCAAAAGATTAATTAATTTAGTTTCTTCTCTCTTATGATGACTTTTTACTCCTACTTATAATCGTTGAGATATAGGTACATCAAGATTGAATACTTAGTTTGTTGCTTGGTTTGTAGGAAACTAGTAATTACTGTTAAAATAAAAAATGATTTTGTGAAGTACTCATTAGATAATACTTTAAGAATATGTAGTGGTTTTTGTTAAAGGTTTCCTTATACAGATCTAATGTCCATGTTATTCACTCTTATCCAATTAAAACCAAGGGTCAGATATAACTTTTACTCCTTTTTCTTTTGATATCATGTGTTAAGAATAAATGCCTCCCTGCCTTTCTTATATTTATGTAGGTAGGCCATCCATGTAGTTTGTAATCCAAGTATGGAACCCAAGTCCAGCAAATGAATATTCCTCCCCCCTTAAAGGAGCTATGGTCTTGCGAGTCTAAACAACAATACTGTGCTAGTTTTCCATTTAGTCATCCAAGACACTGAACACCATAACCTGGAAGATAGCTGACACATCTTGCAACCCAAATTGTATAGTAAAGAACTAAAAACATTTTCCTCTGAAGAATGTAAATGTGTGATTCTCAGAGATCATTATTTGCCAGTACATTGTTTTCAAGGATAAGATTGAGAGCATACTTGTTTTCTATAGATCTGATAATATTTCAGTTATATTAGAATGTAGCAGTTATGCTGGAATGGTAATATTGTTAATGGCCTTAAAATTTGCACAAAATCTAAGGGTAACATCTATTTTCCTTGCCATTGTGATCAGAAAAGGTACAAGTTACACCACTTGGTGTACCCATACTTGGTTGGTCTGATATATATAAATAAATAAATATATATATATATATATATATATTGTCATGTGCTCCACAGTCAGGAGTGAATGATTTACCACAAAATTCTGGCACAGAAGTTTTGTGATTGTGAAAAAAAAAACCTTGTGATGAAACATTGAAAGGATGCAGCTCTCACATTTGGAANTGTGATGAAACATTGAAAGGATGCAGCTCTCACATTTGGAAGGCTAGTTGTGTTTGAGATTGTTAAGCAGATAGATTTGGTTAATTAAGATCACAAGTTTGCCTTTGTTATTTGTTCCAGCTAGTTTTTGTGGTTTTCACAAAGAAATGCCCAGACAATGCTTAATTTAAATCCATCTTCCCTGTTAATGTTGGCTGGATGTTTTAATATTTCAATGGCCTCTCAGATTTAGCTTTTTTTTACAGTTGGGGATGTTGGCTATTGTACTGTATATGTCAAAATCATATATGCCAGCTAGGCCTTCTTCTGGGATCTTATCTTTTATTGAAATCAGAGAGTTTTCTATTTTCTTTAAAGGTTTTAATGTTAAATGCATATATATATATATATATANGGACAGTTATGAGGTGTTTCACCTTTTCCTCAATGGTAGCCTCCTCACAAATAGTATTGGCTATTTTTATTAGGATCAAAATAACTGTTCTCTTCTGTGATGGTGGGTGGCATGAATTTGCCTATAGGTATTTTGTATATGTGCAATGGCTTGTGATAAACCTTACTGCCTATGTGGTTGTCATCTTAATCACATGTTACTCGTGCATCTATAAAAAAAAAACAAATTCTAATCTTTTCCCACTTCCATAGTGAACTGGATGTTCGGGTGGCTGCTGTTAAATTATTCTAGGACATTTTGTAGTTCCTCCCTTCCATGGCTCCAGATTGCAAAGCTGTCATGGATGTATATGTACCCGCACTTTGGTTTATACTGATTGCTTTTCTTTATAAGTCCACGACAATGATATTAACTGAGTGAGGAGAAAGTGGTGATCTCCTAGTGGTCCCTTCTTTTTTTTTTGCACTAAGTCTGTCCTCAAAATTAATAAAAAGTGGAAGATACACAAATTTAAGTGAGTTTCACAGTATCTTTGCTAAGGTTGTCTCATCCAAGAAAATGTAAGAGAATTTGGAGAGGTTCTTGGACAGATACCTTGGTGAAGAGGGACACTAGAATGAAGCTGACTAAAATGTAATTAGGTTGGAATGAGAATTGTAGAAGAATTTAAGTGCAATGTAACAAATTTTGTATATGTGAATATGGAGTGATAATAAATGGTAGAATTATCCTGTTAAAATAATTTGACTAGTGCATGAGTTGTAGAGCCTCCTGCACTAACATTTTGTTTAAGAGGTGCATCAGCTTTGTCTCTCTTCTGGAGTCCATAAAATGTATATGTTATATCATCCTTGAAAATTATGTGTTGCTTTTCTTCTTATTCTATAACAGACATAGCAATCAGTTTCTCCATGTTTATCTCCAATTGTTTGAAAGGGTTACAGCTGGTTTTGTTGAGAAGATTTTGAATATTGTATTAAAAGTCTGCAGACTTCATAATTACTGTGGCATTTCTTGGTCTGCCTTAAATATCACTATATCTTTGTTGCTGCATAGCTGTTTCAAAATTCTTCTTTCTTTCAGACAGATGTTTAATGAGGGAAGCCAAGCATTGCGCAAGACTAGTCATCTGTGCACAAATCTCATTTACTGTGGTTTGATGAAGGTAACTCATGACATTTTCTATTTCCCAGACAGTATCTTCTTTAGGAAGTTTGCTTGGTGTCACATCAAATTTCATGGCTTTGGCTAGAAGCGAAGTGCTGGGCTCATTCGGTTGTATACTCTATAAGTTGAGCACAATCAAGGGCATGTGGCATTCCTCATCCTTGAAGTTGGATGAACTACTCTGACTGTGGCTCTATAGTCTGGCTCATAACTGTGAAGGCTTGTTGAACTCTGACCCTTTCCAGAATATCCTATGTTGAAGGTGCATCTTTCTGGCAAGTACTAAATGCAGATTGGGTATCTTCTTTATATTGTTACAAGATGCCAGGGACATATTCGATTTCATGAAAGATGGAGGTCTTAATAAAAATAAAATAACTTAATTAAATTTTTTTTAATGTATTTATGATGCTATAAAAAAAACAAACATTATTTACACCATTTAACTACCTATCACTACTATTAACACTTGTTATTCTCAGTGGGCACAATATATAATATCAGTCACAATTCTAGTTTAAGTTCTTATCACTGACAGTTGCTACAAGGGCAAGACCTGCCAAGGCTAGGTCAACTAGAGGTGCAGGGCCAAGAGGAGCCAGAGGAAAATCTTGTACACAATGGGGAGAGAGGATGCAGCAAGAGAGGGAATTAGCATGCATCCAACAGGCAGCGTATATAGCAGGTCATATGCCCACCACCTCCCCCACCCGAGTTACAACCAGGAAAGCATGTACATGTGCATACACCCCGTGCCAGCAGGGAAAAGACAGTTTTCTGCAGGATTAGCCCTCCATTGGACGGGACCTGGGACCATAATAGACCACACAATCACTTCATCCTACATCGTACGGCTCCGTGGCAGCAGGCCACAGAAAATCCACTGTGACAATCTGCGAGCGGTAAATGACCCAAACAGTGATCATGCCGGGCTGGACGCAGGCATCCCCACAAAGCAGCACGACCCAGAGAGCGATATGGACTTAGTCACAGTGTTTACAACACCCACCCGCACTGAAACACAGAATAGCATGGTTAACACACCCATTATGTCCACAGGCTTCGCGGGGTTTCCACCTGACAACTTCATGCCCAGCGACACGGGGTCTGCCACCTCCACTTGTGCAGGGAGTCCGTGAGAGACAGACTATTTTTCAGTCATATCCCTGGATCTCATGGGTTTTTCCCTAGATGACCCAGCACCTATTGTCGAGCAGCCCATATCACGTGCAGAAACATCAGACACACCTTAGTTCTATTGGCCGCCGGACATTTCCCTGGATGGTTCTCCGCTGTGTGGTAGTTTAGGTGGATGAAGAGATTCTCCACGCCGACAGTGCTGGTGAGACACAGGGTGCCTGCAATACATATGTTTCACAAGGGACAATATCCAACAACGAAGGGGAACCCGGGTTGGGAACGTCCAGTACGGATGCAACCTCGCTCATCAGCAGGGTTAAGAGAACCCTACAACTTAGTTGAAATATACATAACCTCTCAGTCTTGTGCTTTTCTATTTTTACGTAGCGCTCTTAGAAATCAGGCTATCCCGTATTACGACCGCCCAATCGGTGGGGAAGAGGGATCACGCACTCTCATTGCAGGTGTCCCAGCTACGCACCTGAAGTAACCAGATCCAAAGCCCCAACATGATTGTCAAGTATGACCAAGAGACGCCCTACCACATGGACTGAGACCCTCGTACTCAGTCACCAAGCATGTGGTCTTGCCGGGGTTTTATCCATACCCCTAGTGTCTTACCAGGACACAACTGGAGCAGGTTGCCGCTCACCACCCTGTCTTTATTTGAGAGGGGCAATCTCTCCAGACCTCCTCCAGCACACGGAGTTAACCACTGCCAGCACAAGTCCAAACTCTATTGATCGGTACACCAGAGAGAACCTCTGGTGGGGCCAATCCGATCAGCCTGTGCTCCCACTTATTTGCCATGGCACTAGTGGGTTCTCAATGCTCACGTTACACATGAGTTGGCGGTGCACTCGTGTCCTAGACGGCCTAGTGAGGGGAGGATGTTTGTAATCCAACCTCGTTCCTCAGTTGGCATAAGTCCATCATGAGCTGCATGCGCACGAAGTGCAGGGTCATGTGATGTGTGTTTTCAGTGCGTTGACACATAAGTAGAGTGCACTGAAGATCAGTTGACAGCCGAAGATAACAGAGGAAAAAAGGGTTCTTGATATAATTAAGGTTTTTATGTTTTTATTTTGCTGTACACACCTGTGTGCATTTTTGTAAATTAGTGTAATTTGTGTTCGCCTCATTTTGATCGCACTTCATTCTCCATGCATGTGCTCTGCANAGTGCGTTGACACATAAGTAGAGTGCACTGAAGATCAGTTGACAGCCGAAGATAACAGAGGAAAAAAGGGTTCTTGTTATAATTAAGGTTTTTATGTTTTTATTTTACTGTACACACCTGTGCGCATTTTTGTAAATTAGTGTAATTTGTGTTCGCCTCATTTTGATCGCACTTCATTCTCCATGCATGTGCTCTGCANTGCATTTTTGTAAATTAGTGTAATTTGTGTTCGCCTCATTTTGATCGCACTTCATTCTCCATGCATGTGCTCTGCACAGTGCCACTACTTCCAGCACGAGCTCATGTCCCTGCTTCCAACGGCCATTGGGCAGTCTCTCCTTGGAGCTCAAGCCAGACGGGTGCATGCTGCATGGCCTGCGAGGGCCTCAACTTTGTATTTTCTGAACTGGTAATTCTGTCTCATAATTCTTTTTGGAACCTTGTGTTGTTTTGATGTTTAGTGTTCAAGGTCATTGGGGTCAAGGTTAAGATCAAGGTCACCACCATCCAACAAAGGGGTCAGATTCAGTCATATAATATGTTGGATGATTTTTTGAATTTATTTGATTTTTTAACATTTTTATCACAATTTTTGAGTCAAAGTTCTTTGTGGTCAAGGTTAAGGTCATCGCCATCCAACATGGGGGTCAGAGTCAATAACATAATATTTTCGTTGATATTTTTAATTTATTATATTTTTACCATTTTTTTACTATTTTTCAAGCTCAAGGTCATTGGGGTTGAGATAAAGTCCACCTGCATCCAACATGGAAGTCAAAGTCATGAATGTAAGTTTTCCCTAGATTTTTAGAATTAATTTTTAAATTTTTTGTGATTTTTCTCGATTGTTTATGATTTGGAGGTGAAAAGACAGTGGTAGAGGTAGCAGTTAATGGTTAGGGTGTTGGGGTCAAGCAGGGGGAGGGTGGGGTAAAATTATATGTTCCTCGATTTTTTAAATTTTTTGCAACTTTTCTGGTTTTTGGAGATTTTTTATTATTAATGGGTCTGTGAGGGGTGTGTGTAAGAGGACGGAAGGTGTTGTGGTAAGTGTGAGGTTAACGTTACATATTCCTCAATTTTTATTAATTTTTTTTCGATTTTTTTTAAATTTTATAATAATTGCCAGGAGGTGAGGTTGAGGAGGGGGTGAAGTGATGGTGATGAGATGAGAAAGGGGTAGGGCAGAGTAGCATTTAATGTTCCTAGATTTTTTAAATTGGTTTCATTTTTTATAATTTTTATAATTATTGCCTGGCAGAAGGGGGAAGTGAGGGTGAAGAGTGATGAGATGAGGGGGAGGGNGCCTGGCAGAAGGGGGAAGTGAGGGTGAAGAGTGATGAGATGAGGGGGAGGGGTGGTGGTAGAGGGTGTTGACATAGCAGGTGCAGGATGTTGGTTGGGGGAGGGGGCCATGTCCACTGATCCTCCCTGGTTCGCTGGACCTGGCTCCGAGTCTCGAATCTTCTTCTACTGTTCTGAGGATTAAGTGACTCATTCCACTAAGAGCCTCTAATCCTCTTGCTCATCTGAGGACTTTTCATCTCTTGCTTCGAGGAGCTTTTAATCTGCTTTCCTCATTTTTCCATTTTTTTGGAAATTTTTGGTGAAAAAAAGTGATTTTTTAGTAAAATTAATTAATTTTGGGAGTGATATTTGGGGTGAAACATGCTATTTTGAAAAAAAAAAAAAAAAAAAAACATGGCAGTCCCAGGCAAGTAATCTGAAAACCTGACTCCTAGAATCCTGCACCCGAACGAAGAAAATCCTGCTACTCACTATTACTCCTGCATCCAACAACTTCTGAATATATTTGCAAAAGGCTTGAAATTTCAATGGAGGACACTTAAAGTATTTATCATGCAATAGAGAATATCATCAGTGAGAGTAAACTTATATGGTAAAAAATCACATTTCCCAATTTTATGTGTTATCACATCATTAAACTCTAGTGCAAGCTAAGTAAATGCTCATCCATATCGGGAAGAAATACTGACTCAGAGGTGGGCGCATGACAATCCNACTCTAGTGCAAGCTAAGTAAATGCTCATCCATATCGGGAAGAAATACTGACTCAGAGGTGGGCGCATGACAATCCCAAAGTATACATGAATCTGACTGCAATTTTACGCTAATTAATGGCACAAATCCAAATGACAAGGTGTTCTCGTCAAAATGTACTGTTGCCCTGATACATCCCAAAAATTCCAACCAACCCCAAAATTACATCACAGTTTAACACTGGTAAAACCCAGAAGGGAAATGTCCAAAAAACCACCCTATTTTAAAGGGAAGATCAACCACCTGGTTAGCCTTAAATATCTCATAATTTGCAATACAAAGCTTTAACTCTGTCACCTTATGAATTCATGCCTTGCGTAATCACTTTTCTGTGCAACAACTCCTTAACAAAAGTTTTACTAACAACACAATGCCTCATGCCGGTATCAACTNACTCTAGTGCAAGCTAAGTAAATGCTCATCCATATCGGGAAGAAATACTGACTCAGAGGTGGGCGCATGACAATCCAAAAGTATACATGAATCTGACTGCAATTTTGCGCTAATTAATGGCACAATTCCAAATGACAAGGTGTTCTCGTCAAAATGTACTGTTGCCCTGATACATCCCAAAAACTCCAACCCCAAAATTACATCACAGTTTAACACTGGTAAAACCCAGAAGGGAAATGTCCAAAAAACCACCCTATTTTAAAGGGAAGATCAACCACCTGGTTAGCCTTAAATATCTCATAATTTGCAATACAAAGCTTTAACTCTGTCACCTCATGAATTCATGCCTTGCGTAATCACTTTTCTGTGCAACAACTCCTTAACAAAAGTTTTACTAACAACACAATGCCTCATGCCGGTATCAACTCATTACCACAGGTTGTTTCTACTATGCTATTCCTGATCACTCTGTGTTTAACATAGCGCAGATTTTTATTCACGAAACTTTGGCTGGAAACACGGCTCAATTTTCTGACCGTCACTCATATTCCGAAAATGTATAGACTTTTCGCAAATGCTTTGATCACCAGCACCGAAAACACTTACGAATGGTAAAATCAAGGGATTGCTGTGTACAATCACAACTCAGACAACCGTGAGCCGCACAATTCCTGCAACAACGTGTTTCTTGAAAATCACTACGCACCAATTTAATTGTGGTTCTTGAGACCNTTCCGAAAATGTATAGACTTTTCGCAAATGCTTTGATCACCAGCACCGAAAACACTTACGAATGGTAAAATCAAGGCATTGCTGTGTACAATCACAACTCAGACAACCATGAGCCGCACAATTCCTGCAACAACGTGTTTCTTGAAAATCACTACGCACCAATTTAATTGTGGTTCTTGAGACCNGTGAGCCGCACAATTCCTGCAACAACGTGTTTCTTGAAAATCACTACGCACCAATTTAATTGTGGTTCTTGAGACCTTTGACAAAACCGGAGGGGGGAAAGGGAGAGGACATCATATTCACTAGCTGCCCCAAGGCTACCTTCCAATTTCACTGCCATAACACGTAACTCGTCAATTGTGCTAGGTAAGGGTAACCACATATAATAGAGACGTACGTGCAGCGCAATATTTTCTAACCCAATGTTAACAATATCGCTCTCTGTTAAAATTAAATCCCAAAGCATGTTGATGAGCAATGACAGACTCTACAAATTCCAAAAGTGGATCACCACACCAAAGTCATGTTCACATTTCCGCATAATTTGTGCTGGTAATGCTTATGCCAAAACTCTCCGCTTAAAATTTTCAAAGCACCCTTTTTCACTCTTTACTTCCCCAATAATTAGCTGCGACACACAACCCTCACATTTAATGGACAATGCCAGCAACAATTTTTTCTCTTCATATAAATTCAAGTCAAGTATTTCAGCTACAGTGATAAAAAGGTTAACACTTGACTGGGCACCACAGTGGAAAGGATTGACAGAGAATTAATGGATTGAACCAACAACTTGTTGCTAAAGGGATCGTCAGCTACACTCACCAACGTTGTCTTCGCTCGGGCGCGGTCAGCCAGGTCGTAACACTCACACCAGAAGTTCACTGCTGCACGTAGTATATCAGCAACTATTGCATTGTCCAAAAAAGGGCACTTCATGATCCAGAAGTAAGGACACCAACTTCTCCTTGTGCAGCGTGTATATGAAGCCCACCTCAGTAGACATGTATGTAATAATTTGTGACCCATCACAAAATAATCTGAATTAATATTGTTTACCTATTTTTGTTACTAAATGGTTGTTTTTATGTTGCAATATTGAAGTTTAACCCAGGTAAATGTTATTACTATAGAGGTAAATGTGCATAAAATTGTCTGTGATACAACTATATGTGATTTTTGTTGCAGCTCATATTTTACCTTGGCACTTTGGAATTCACAGGTATTGAATTAAATGGGTACATGTGCATGAAACTATCTGTGGTACAACTGCATGTGACTTTTCTTGCTGCTCACATTTTACCTTGGCATTAAAATGAAGAAGTTTTGTAGCCACATGCATTTATTAATTGAATTATTGCTATATTTTAATGCTTGTTGGTTTACATAAAAGTTAATAATATCAAATGATTTAAAGCGTTCNAAAAGTTAATAATATCAAATGATTTAAAGCGTTCTTTTCTTGTGCAGCTTCTTGAATTTGTAGCAAACAAGTAATCTTGTGATAATGAGGTTATATAGCTCGTGTAAACGGATAATTTGGTAATGTATTTAANTCTTTTCTTGTGCAGCTTCTTGAATTTGTAGCAAACAAGTAATCTTGTGATAATGAGGTTATATAGCTCGTGTAAACAGATAATTTGGTAATGTATTATGTATTTGCTATACGGCTGTAAAAATGCATGTATGGTGCCTTGACTGCTCAAAAGAAGTTCTTATTAAATTTTTTTTGTTATGTATTATTTGTGAAACGAATCATGTGAACTTTTGAAACTTAATTTTCTTCCTATCTCCAATATATTCAAGGGTTGGAATGAACAATGATGTTCTTCAAATTGCTTATGTTGTGAGTGGAGTTAGGCCTGTTTTAAGTTGTAAATCAGCAAAGGTTGGCTTGGTTTCGACTCTGCCATGGTTCACTATTTAAAAACTTTAATTCTGTGTGACATCACACGAGATTAAATATTTTTAAGCAAGGCTATATACACCTATGCAATAAGCATTTCTGTTTATAAAAGAAACATTTAACTGAGTAAAGGACTTGTTAAATCACTAATTAAAAATTTACCTGCAGAACTATACATTCACAGAGGATACAAATTCTGTAGTCCAAGGATAAGACTTGCTGCTTTTTAAAAAAAAGATGATGTGGTATTAATACTCTCGATAAAGCGTGCAAGGAAGACCATATGAGTAATGCTGCTAACAATTATCTTGAAAGACAACACAAAGTGGATACTATTTCAGGTCATTTCAGCACATCATGCAGAAGAAATCTCACAACCAATAAGAATAGAACTAGAAGAATAAGTAGCTGCCTGCAGTGTTACTAACAATATGAAAGGAAAAATGGAAGTGGGACAAGGACATGGTAAAAAAAAAAAAAACTCTAATAGGAAGAATGGTGACATAATACCATTTATCTTTCCTGCCCTGATGACTACAAGAAGCCTATGGCTGGAGCAGCAGCTCTTGAGAAAGCTTTTGATCATCTGGCTTCCAGACCTCCTCAAATCTGACAAAAAATGTAAGAGCATTTTACCTTAAACCCTATCCAGTTGGAGGCAGGCTAAAAAACAAAAAAGTCACACAGGTGAAGAATTAAACCAATTTAAGTAACTTACCCAAAACTGCTTTTAAGACATTACGAATTCACTTTCTATGTGAGAAAATTATGAATATGTACCAAATTTTTTAGGTGTGTTCATGAGATTTACATTACCAAATAAACTACAAATGCATGGACATTCAATAGTTTATTTTATTATNTTTTAGGTGTGTTCATGAGATTTACATTACCAAATAAACTACAAATGCATGGACATTCAATAGTTTATTTTATTATATCTTAGTTTTACATGGTGAAATTAAGGCCTATGATTTTTCTTACATTTAACCATGAAAATTACATAGTTTGAGATACACAAAAAAATTTACTAGAAAACAATAAATAAGTACATTTAAATCCATTAATTAATGAGTTGTTAACAAAAAAATCTTTAAAAAAATAAGACTTTAATTAACATTTCATGATACTATGAATAAAAAAATTAATTTTCTAAGATGACTGTTGAATTTTATAACTAATTTCTTGATATTATTTTCAAATGTGATTGTTTATTTTGCATTTCTGGTTGTAACTGACAACCTGTTTCATGCTCTCAATACCGACACCGTGAAAGAATAAGCAAAAATTTCAGTTTAACAGGCTGGCATAGATAGTGTTCTGGAGGATGAGCCTCTANCGACACCGTGAAAGAATAAGCAAAAATTTCAGTTTAACAGGCTGGCATAGATAGTGTTCTGGAGGATGAGCCTCTATTATCCTTGTTATGTTTGGTTATACTAACTGAAAACTAGAATGTAAATATTTCAGCTGGATGGAAGAAAGTATTCTATGCAAAAAATAAAAGTGAGTAAAATTTACACCTATATTTT
Source organism: Clitarchus hookeri (assembly GCA_002778355.1). Lineage (NCBI taxonomy): Eukaryota > Metazoa > Arthropoda > Insecta > Phasmatodea > Phasmatidae > Clitarchus > Clitarchus hookeri. The sequence continues at coordinate 98,031 of NQII01000877.1, read as the reverse complement.
GAATGAAGAAAATTCAACTTGTCATAAAATGATGTTATATGATCCCATCATTTAAATTAAAAAATATTATGAATGCAAGAATTTTAGGTTATTTGCAACACTGACAACAAATTTTCATTGAGATATGTTAGTATTAGCTCATAATAATCGAAGTGCAAAAAAACCAGTAATTATATGTGTCTTTTTTTATATTCTCCAAGAGAAATTATTCGAGTTTCTGGAAATAATGTAAAGACCCATTATCTTTTTAGACATGTTGTTAAACTGACTTAACCAGTTAAGCATTTCATTCATTTCAATGCCAAGGTTTTTTACTTTTTGACACAGAGTTACAACTGAATTTAGATATGCAATATTTGGATATATAAAACTGATCCTGTATGCATTGGGTGCTATGTGTAAAAATAGAAAACAAGCATTTCATTACAAAAATTTTTGTTATCTACATCCTTTATCAAGAGTATAGCACTATTGGATGTCCCAAATTAATATTCACGCTCTTTGTATGTAAATAACAGAGAAAATATTACAGGGAGACTACAGATATAAAATAAATATTTTAATGACTTTTTTGTTATCTTTTACAACAATTTTCAAATGAAAATGAAGGATCAAAAATAATTTTTACTTAATTTCACACCCATATATTTTATTGCTATACCATAAAAAGAAAATCGTAAAACACACATACCAGCTAGTGAATCATGTTATCAATATTAAATTTGTGGAAATAACTTTTTGACTGTTCCATAATATAATGGGTAAATACACAAAATTATCTATCCAAAACTATTATCTTATAACTTTCTATGTAGGTATAAAATATCCACACCCAAGGTACTTCACAAATAAAAATACACTACTGGCTATTAAAACTGTAACACGAAGATTGAGGTGAGCTATCACAAATAGATTTATTGGATGGATCACCTATTACACATAGGTGAAATAATTACTCTGGCATCTCTGTATGATGTTCAGAACATAGGGAAATCAGTACTGTGTGGTNATCACACATAGGTGAAATAATTACTCTGGCATCTCTGTATGATGTTCAGAACATAGGGAAATCAGTACTGTGTGGTTTCACCATGGCAGCAATAACCACTGCTAAAAGACACGACATTGAGTGGAAGAGGTTCTGGATGTTTGTCTGGGGTANTTCACCATGGCAGCAATAACCACTGCTAAAAGACACGACATTGAGTGGAAGAGGTTCTGGATGTTTGTCTGGGGTATCTCCGTCTATGCTGCTTTGATGCATGCCTGAGTTGAGTTGAGAGATTTGGGCAGTTTTTAACAATGAGGTCTTGAGAGCCAATGAGGATGAAATGAGGTGAGAGTAGAGCAATGCCAGAATGCAAGGGTGTAGGAAATGGGAGATCCCTGAGAAAACCCACCAACCAGTGGCATTGTCTGGCATGATTCTCACTGGCAAAAATATGAGAGTGGCCAAGCCGGAAAGTTGCATGCCTGAAATTNAGTGGCATTGTCTGGCATGATTCTCACTGGCAAAAATATGAGAGTGGCCAAGCCGGAAAGTTGCATGCCTGAAATTTATTTATTGTGGCCACGGGTGTTCTGTAGCAGGCCAGTTGTTGCCTGACCATGAACCACACATTTTTGATGGGTGAGAGATCTGGCGAATGCGCAGTACAAGGAAGCNAGTGGCATTGTCTGGCATGATTCTCACTGGCAAAAATATGAGAGTGGCCAAGCCGGAAAGTTGCATGCCTGAAATTCATTTATTGTGGCCACGGGTGTTCTGTAGCAAGCCAGTTGTTGCCTGACCATGAACCACACATTTTTGATGGGTGAGAGATCTGGCGAATGCGCAGTACAAGGAAGCNGGCCAGTTGTTGCCTGACCATGAACCACACATTTTTGATGGGTGAGAGATCTGGCGAATGCGCAGTACAAGGAAGCAGTGAGACATTATAGCTATTAAGTAATCACCATACAATGTATGCTACATACAATCGTGCAATATCCTGTTTGTACAGAACCCCAGACTGGCCCTGAACATAGGGGAAAACAAAAGGCTCCAACACCTCCACAATAAAATAGTTATTGATCACCATACTAGTAATGGTGCGAGTAGGACTGGAATCTGATGATACCCTATACCATAACTGCAGCTGTTGAGCCAGCATGACAGTGCCTAATCCAGGACTCAGCCATTCATATGCAACGGTACTGCCAGACACACATGCGACTATCATGGTACTGGAAGCGAAAGCTGGATTCATCAGAGAAGATGACAGTATGCCATTCATCCCTCCAGGCCTAATGCTACATGAAACACTGCAGCCATAGGTGCCTGTGATGAGCAGTCTGTGACAGCCACAATAATGGGCACCTGAACAAAATGCTCTCATGCTGCAGGCGGCAATGAACCATGCATGCGGAGAGAAATTGGTATGCCACATGCCTGAGCTCCTGAGTGAGGGTGTTTAATGTAGCTGTATAATCCATAATAATCATGCGCACCAGATGTCTGTCTTTGTGCTCGTTTATGCAATGAGGCCATTGGCTTCCTGCACATTTCTCAGCCCGTCCCTCCTTGACCCACATATCACATGTCTACTTCACTGCGGTTGCATTTATTAAAATCCAAAAAACAATTGTGCAGGTGAATAATTCACAGTCCTGATTGGCCACCATTCTCCTGCAGTCAAAGGCGGAAACAATTTTGTTTCGTTGTCATGTTCTTCAATAAGGCATGCTACCTCTGTCTGTGAATCTAAGGGCCAAGGAAACACAATGCAAATCTCGGCAACTACCTAACCTCCACTTACATACTGCTTATCAGTGTCGTCATTGGCACACGTGCTGCGCCACTCCCCTGAACAACTAATCACATCATTGTCCTACTCTTTTCTAAGCATTTCCTCTATGTGGAATCCTTCAGGAGCAGCCTTCTTAATGTTGCATCTTTAATGGCCAGCAGTGTCTTTCGCAAATAAGCATTGCAATTAACATGTACCAACAAGCCATAATCATTTAAGAAAATAAAGATATTAAAAACCCACAGTGCTCATTTTATCCTTGTGTTATTCTTTAAACCTACATTTGGTGGCCTGAAGTTCCTTTAGTTTTGAAAAATGCCCTTTTTTCTCCTTCCTGATCTTTCTTTAAATATTTCTTTGTTAACACTTAAAATGTAATCCTTAGAACACGCAGTTTAAACCAAAATGCTACTGGGACATCTATATACATACCACCACTTGCAAAATTATTATAACTTATCATATTTTAACTTCTGATAGTACTATTAGATTACAGTGGCTACCTAATTAATCCTACAATCTCTGATATGAAAATGACAACAATTTGTTCCACACAGAAGTATAAAATCAACACAAAAACATTGGCATGATTTTACTGATAAGATTAACACATAACATATCAACCTTTCATCTCAATCCTCTTCTCAAAATAGGGCCCAAAGTCACTTCAAGCCAACAAATCATAGCACTTAAATTCAGGCCCGGATCTAGAAGAAGGNGGGATTCATGTGTTTCAAGTTAGCCACCAGGGTTGTGAGCATACATGGGATTAAGGATTAAAATTAATCATCAAAAGAGTGTAATTTTTAATTTAATAGTTAATTTTAAATCTAATTAAATTTTTAACTTTTAATCATTAAAATATCTAGTTAACTATTAAAACTAATGTTAGTTAACTTCGTAATTGCCTGGAGGCTGAAGATGACAACGAAATATACGCAAATACCATTTATATCATGACAAACTTCTTAAAAATACACAACGTATTTGACGGCTGATGAGTTGCACACCGCGATATACAGATTGATACACTGACGTTATGTACTGCATCAAAGATCATCGTTACTCACACGCAATGCAATTGTGAGGTTGGCGAAATGCCACGGTCACAATCTATCAATACAATCTCTCACTTTATAAAAATCACAGTTGCACGATGGTCCTTGTGCGGCATACACATTTAGATTGTTTTTGTAGTCAATGCACTGGTCTGGTTTCATGCTAAGTTGTGCTATAAGAGTTTATTTTTGAAGTTTTATTTCAAATCATTCTGTAGATAGGCCTACTCATGATTTTGATAAGTAGGCCTATCTGATTCGGCATCCAGCAACCAAGTTGTAGTAATTTTTTTCTGGGACTGTAAGTTGTGATTTTTCTTTAATGTTTTCAATAAACATTGACGCAACACTTTTTTGAGACTTTATTGTAATTGTAAAATTATTTTTATTCTTTAACTTTTAACTTTAATCAGTTAATTTTGTTTTAACTTATACTTTAATCAGTTGATTTGCATGGATTTTAACTTCCAACTTTAATCAGTTAACTTTTTCTCACTCTAACTTTAACTTTAATCATTTAGATTATTAGACCGGGTCGTATGTTCTTCTGCAATTATTTTGTCTCTGGTAGACAGTCATCTCCTGATATTCGGTTGCTATACAGCAAAGCTGATGACAAGTTGCAGTTACAAAAACCATTACATATTTGCTGGAAATATATATGCGTAGTACAGTGACAAAATAAATCTGTTTGAGGTAAGTATTTAGTTTAGAGAAAGTTTGTTGTATATTGTTTCATAGATAAGTAGAACAGATATTAAAGAGATTTCATAAAAAGTTAACCTAACTCTAAGACCTGAAAAGTGGTATTTGGGTATGAAGAAACAGAAAGTATACCACCTAACAAGGTGAGAGCAGTCAAGTTATTCCCTACACCCACTGACACATGATGCATACTGCATCCAATCTCCTTAGTCGGTTCATCCAGCCGCCACTGCGTAGCTGACACGCACCCTCTACTGCGATTGCAGCACCTCGAACACACAGATTACCACTACAAAAACCTGCAGCCAGTATGGCATGCAGGGAAACACCATGCTAGCATGCCATGACACCACCTTAGTCAAGTGACCATAACACCTGAATGTCCCCAAGAGGCAACTTAAGGGGGCATGAGAGTTCTGGCTGGCTGATACCTCCCCAGTAATTCTCCACCTGAAAAACCACTAAGGAAAGCCATGCTAAGGAATCTGCAGTTTATCTAAACCAGTGAACCCACATGTGCTCCCGTGATTCAGCCAGTGTAGTCTTGTATGTTTAGTGCTGTGTCAGTGTGTGTTGTGAAGTCCAAGTATTTTGCCACAAAATATCCAATCACCAAATCAAGTAAGAGGTTAATTAAATTTAAAGCTTTCTTTATTGTGATTTGGTCATGTATACCTTACACCTCCTGTACAAAATTGACTCGGCCAATGCCCGAGAACATTTAAACACCAAACTTAAAAATTTAAATAATCATACTTTTATTTTAATTTAAATCAATAAATGTAAATATACAATCAATTAGATACGACAATAGACTGGGAAAAGCAGTTCCAGATTACAAAAATTCTATGCCGATATATTGTTGCCATTCCAACTTTCATATAGTAAATTAATAACCTAACCATGTAGTTTTATTCTAAAGTGGTTTTGTGTCTTGTTGATTATTGCAATGTGTTTTATGTTCTTGTTTTCTTTTACATATTACAGTTAAGTTTATTGAAATGATGGTGCAAATCCACTTGAGCACCAAGTGAGCCCTTGTTATACTGGTCCGTCGGAAACTCAGGCGTGTTGAGGGTGGACGTGTCCGTAGACCGATACCAAAGCCTTCACCTTCTTTGAACTTACAATGTTAGCTGCAATAGTTTATTAAGTATCTGACCATAATTTAATGTAATGTAATTTATTTTTGTTGGGAGTAGTGCGGCTGTCACCCCTTGCCAACTCACGCGCCAGGGGCTAAAATTCCACTTAATTTCATTGCTGAGTGATGCTTGTTTGTGCAGCATAGACTTGCAACATGCCTCAGCTGTTGTGATGACGTAAATGCTTCATAGGAGGGTTTTAGTGAAGTAAATACATGCCAGAACATATGTACGTGTTATTCTTTATGTGTAGGCCGCTTCATGGCCATGTTGGGTACTGCACCCTCTAGCAGTCTGAACTCCCTTAATTTTTTTATGTAATGCAACGTATTAGTTTCCAACAAACAATCAAAGAGCATGAAAAATACAATACAACCTTAATTCAGGCATCAAAATAACTTGAGCAATTACAAAAACTATTAAAAATTTTCTAATAAATCAGTGGGCGCTTGTAAGGACCCTAACCTTAAAAAACAATAAAATAAAAAATGAACGATGGGCACTCGTAAAAAGCCAATCAAAGCCACCGTTCAATTAAATTTGTCAAAACACTTACTAAAATGTATTTGAAAAGAGTAGAAAAAACTGTTTGTATAATTTAAATAAACTTGTTGTACATCACAAGTTTAAACTGAGCTTCACTTTGCCATTTGTCTAATATCATTGTTTTATCTGTTTCATGCATTATGTTGAAGGGCGTGGGATTTCTGCACTCCTTGAAGAAGGAAGAGCTGATATCTTTCCTGACAGATTACGAGGTGTTGTTTCTTGCGGAGGCTACCGTAGCGGATTTGCGATGTACAGCTGTCGCCTTTTGGAAGGGCCGCAACCAGGACTCAAGCCGCAATACTGTGTCATCCAATCAGTAGGACTGGGATGTGTTCCATCCTCTAGTCACCTTCTCATATAACATATCCAGACTGGAAAGCACCAGGTTTAGTCCATTTCTACTCTTGTATGGACACAAGGGCACAGAAATCTGCCTAAATCAGAGAGTAAATGAGAAGGAAATTAAGTGCTTTCAAGATATGTGGAAGGCCCTTCGATGACAGGCTGTTTTGAGTGAACCTGAAAAAGCGGCAGAAAGAGAAACAGCAACATGATCAACATCAGAGGACCATAGAGTACCAGCCTGGGCAGGAGGTGCTCATCTTCACTGCCGTGAGAAGAAAAGGGCTGACCCAAATATTCTTCCACTGATGGAATGGCCCAGTCAACACGATGAAAAAGATATCTGATAACCTGTATTCCCTTCAAATAAAAATTCACGAGCAGCCTAAGATAGAAGTAATAAATATAGAAAGACTGAAATTATACCACAGGGTCTATGTAAGCAAAGTTTTGGAGTTTAAAAGAGCTAAAATTTGTTGCAGGAGTTGTCCAGATTCTATAGTAATTTTCAGTTTTTTTTAAATCATCCTTTGTTTTGATTGAGTCTACTATATTATTTAATAAAAAAAAAAATGTTAAAGGTTTCTTAATTAATTTACTTGCCATTATAGGGAAATTATTTGCTGTCAGTTATTTTTATAATTTGTTCACCTGTAGGACTTAATTATAAAATTAAAAAAAAAATACTATTTAAGAAAATAATTTTAATTTTAAAATTTTTTAAAAGGACAGCAAAGCATTCTTTCTGGAGTTTTTTTAAATTGGTTATAGTGACAACTATCTGCAATCTGGGGCTGCCTTGATTTTAACCAGAAAACATTTGTTAATGTTGTAGCTTTTTTGGGGCCAAATTTTGCACAGCTGAAGTCAATAATACACTTTTCACAATTGCCCCTTAGCTGGAATAGGACCATGCCTAAGCCTTGTCCACTGGCATCTGTTTGCACATGTATGTGGTGGCTGCGATTGCGATGTACTAGGGCTTCACACTCCCTGAAATAGGTCTTGACTTCTAGGAAACTGACTTTCGCTTCAGCGTTCCATGAAACTTTTTGGTTTGACAACATGAGTGCAGTGAACGGTGCAGTTATTATGGCAAAGTTTGGGATATACCCCGCAACCAGTTAAGCAGGCTGAAAAATTTTTCGGAACTTTGACCTGGTGCACGGTCACTCATACTCCTTGATCACCTTCAGATGTTCCTGGTTAGGTCAGTTACCTTTAAAATCTACTGTGTGCCCTAAGAAATCAAGCTGCACCCTACGAAGGTGGCACTTATGGTTCGTACACATGAGCCCATTGATGACTATCTTTCAAGCACTAAGGCTTGGTTGTTAACATGGTCATCCCACATCTCGGACCAGATAAAGTCGTCTAGGTAAGCAACTGTGAAGTCACCTACCAGATCATTAGGATTCGAACCAACATAACTTGGGAAATAGATGGAGAGCATTTGATGCTAAAAGGCATAGCGCAAAATTGGAAGTGCCTCCTATCTAGTGTGGTAAATATAGTCTTAAGTCGATCCTTGGGCTTCACTGGCACCTGCTAGTAACCACTGCACAGATTTAGGGATGACATAACTATCACTTTTACTGGAATGTTCAAAACATCCTTTACATTAATGTAAGGTAATCATGCCATTTTGAAACGAGATTGATGGGCCGGAAGTTGATGCAAAATTGCCAGGTGCCATCTTTCTTTTGCGCTAACATAATGGAGGAGTTACACTGGCTTTCAGTAGTTTCTATTATGCCCTCAGATAGCATTTCCTGTATATATCCTCTGATAATTTTTCTTTGATAGTGGTGGAGTAAAAATTGGGTTCTGGTGTTCTGTCACTATTACATGCTCTGTGACATTTGTGTGCTGTAATTGATCTGCTTTTGTAAATACTTCACATCTTTCGTCCAACACTCACTGTACCGCGTCACGGTAAGAAGGCACTTCATGATCCAGATTGGTCAGAAGATCACTGTGCACACTGTGACTAGGGCGGGGATCTAGATAATAGACTATTCTATGCTTTCTGGTTTCAAAATGAATCTGCCTAGCAGCATCTAACACAATAGTGTTCTGGTTGGTAGGCCATGGGAGACTGAGAATAGTATTGTTACAGTGCTGCCTGAGGGGCGTATGTGAGTTCATGAGGGATGGAGATCTTATAAAAAATAAAGATCTAAATCTGATTTCTAATTTATTCACAAGCTATTATTTACAGAATTAAATTATCTGTCTCCACTATTACTCTTTCTAATTCACAGTGAGAGCAATATTTAATATATATTGCAATTCTAATTAACATTCTTCTTTATGTGTCTTTGGTTATTGTCAATTAACTCATACTCATCATTAACACAAGTTCAGTCTATCTGTTGCCGTCATTTGTAATATATTTCACTCATGCATCCAGTCCAATAGTCCAGCCTGCAGTTGTACCCTTCACCGCTCTGATGTTTGCAGTCACAGATTTTCCTCCCACTGGTCACTTCTCTGGCAGTGCGCTTCTCTTCTCGCTAGTCATCTATCCATGAAACTCATCCGTTCAACAACTGCTGGCTCGGAGACCCGACGTGCTTGAAGAGATTAAAAAGTGTTTTTAACAATGTTTTTTTTAAGTTACGAAGGAAGTTGTTAGCACTTTTGAAAACCATATGGGCTTTTACACACATGGTTTGGTTTCTAGTTTTACATCTTAAATTAAATAAAATTTGTGGCAAAATTTTGCGCTCTTTGAACTGACTACTGACTCGTAACAGTACTGTTGGCAACATGAAATTACTCTGTGTACATTTTCACACAATTTTGAAAAGTTCTGTAAAGTTCATAGTTTTATGAGATGGCTTTTCACAGTCACACCTGAAATGTGTTCTGTGACATAAGTCCAGATGGTGTACCAAGTTGTACACAAAAGTTAGTTCACTTTTAGCACTTGAAAAGTTTTGAAAATTGTAAAAAAAATTTTAAAATGTTTTGAAACACTAGCATTAGAAAAAATGAAGTAAGTATGCCATGAGACATAAGTCACTATGGCTCATAATTATGAAGTCTGATATCGAAGCACTTTTGAATGTCTTGAAATTTTTTTGAAAAGTATTTTGAAAAGATGGGCTGCCTTAGTTTTTGAAAAAAATTTACATAAATAGATACACTAGTTGGGTGACATAAGACTTGATTTAGTTAAAGGCAGAGGAAGAGGAGACAATATGGCAGGTACACAACGTCGTGCACACGTCTATGGTGGGACAATCACCCGTCGAAAGATGGCTAAATGTTTTGGCTTGCCGGCTGCTCTGGAAGTTTCTGAGGGTCATGATAGTCAACCACCCAGGTGACTACTGATCCTCCACATCTGTTTGTATGTAGTTTGGTGGTTGTTTCAAATGGTAAACAACTTGAGGTGCTCCGAACACAGGCCCATTAGAAAGGTAGAGGACTTGTGCTGTCCCATACTCTTACACAAAATTTCATATGGAATTGTAAGGCTGCTTCACATGTCAATTAACATTGGATATAAAATATGTACATTAACACTGAAAAGCACTAAAAACCTGAAAGGAAAGCTGGTTGGTGGGATTAGCTCCCAACATGATGTTAAGGAGCTCAACCTACAATAACAAAACAATAAATGAGATTGCACTGTTTTCATTGCATGTTACAAAGTAACACTTACAATGTGCAGACACTCACAAACAGAGGCCTGAATCATAGAGCCTGTATGTGGCTTATGCTGCGTACAAAGAAGCAAGTGCTTCTTTATGAGAATTTAAGTGCAAGTTACACTTCTGGGCCATTAAGAAGCCTGCAAAAGGGGGACAGGTGCCCCTCCCAAGTTGTAAAGTTGTGTTAATATTAAGGTTCCATGAACAGTATAAGTCTATTGCAGATGATTCTTTGAACAAAAGTTGTTGAAGAGCCCGGGAGGTGCCAACATTGCATGGCCTTATTCTGTTCACACCGGCTTCAGATTAACTATGGTGATGGCCCCTCACTCACCAGAGCAGAGGAGGCATCACTGTCGTGGAAAAAATGGAACATAGCATTCCTACAATTAGACATGAAATTAGTGGGAAACTCCCTAAAATGAAATGTACACTCACAATTACCCTTAAATGCATTACAACATGATTTACACTTATTACATTATAAAATAGGCATAAAGAATTTTGTGCTGAAAATTATGATTTACCATTTGTATCTCTGGATTGTCTATATCAGTTCTCTTATGCAAATGAGCTGAAAGTAAAACAACACTATTACAAATACAAGTTTTTTTTAAGCACAATTATTTATATATAGAAATGCCCCTTGGCATGTTACTAGGTTGAGATATTTGACAGGTTTGTAGGGGTGAAACCTGTGATCAACTCTAGAGTCATTGTACAGGCTTGTTTCATATAATTCTAATTATGTGATTTTATCACTTGGCACTTGTTGAATACACTGGGATAAAATACTTTTGAATAAGCTTTGCTTTTTGAAGCCACTCACATCATAAAACTACCCAGGTCACAGAAATGGCGTCAGAGTGACATCTGCATCCTGATCAGGGATGTGATGCTACCTGGTGCTGCCTTCATTTGGGCTGCATCCTGCATAGTGTTGTGTAGGAGCACATGTGCTGACCTTGTGGGATCTGAACCACAGGACTGGTGTCGCCCACAAGGTCAGTTCAAAGTGATACTGTCAGCTGACTCGAGCATTGTTCGGCAAAGCACGTGCTTTTCCAAACACTGTCAAGATGATGCTCTTAATGGCCATGCCTCTGATGTTCATGCCATTAGTATGGGCTTGGTTGAGGCTACTGCTGTTTGATGGGACACTATGAAAGGTCACATGAGGTTTGACTTACATCAGTACAAACATAAAAAATACTATACAAGAAAGAAAAAAAAAAGGGGGGGGGGGAGATTTAATGCAGAGAGAGAGAGAGAGAGAGATAAGATGTAAATGAACATTGGTACCATTACAGGAAGTATAAGAAATGTTTCTTTTCTGGAAAAAAGTTGGCGTTTATGTGAATAGACATTCAAAAAAGCTGAATAAGATAATGGTGTGTCCAGGAACACCCTTTCAGACAAAATAAAAAGGAAAACTCCAGCTGGGAGAAAAATCAGCGAAAATTCATGTTTTATGAAGGAAGAGAAGCAAATATTAGTAGAACGGACCATTTTAGTTGCAAAGGCTGGTTTTTCCATTACAAGAGAAGACTTGGAAAACAGTTTTTAGCAACTTGCTAAAGAGTTTAACAAAGATTATCCTTACAAAGATCGTCATCACCTGAGAGGAAAGTGATATCAATATTTTTTTAAAGAGAAATCCGGGCCTGATCCTAAGAACTGAATTATCATAACCACACAGAATTGTGAATGGAGATAAGGTTGCTTTTTTCTAAAACCAAAAAGGCGGATTTTACAAAAAAAAGAGACATGTATTTATCAGCAAGTGAATGCTGATGAAAAAGAGTACCTTACAGTGTTGGTAACAGGACATGCTTTTGGGATCCTATGTCCACCACTGGTTTGCTTCAAGTATGAACATCCCTCTTAAGATATTGTCATATCCACGTTCGCTCAGTGGGGTATTGGCAAGTCTCCAAATGGATAGACGACAGAGAAATTTTCTTATGAATTCATTACCAATATCTTTTATCCTTGGTTGGTTGAGAAAAACATTTATTTTCCTGTTTTACTGTTTATTGATGTCAATCTGACAATATGCATACCAGCAAATTTTGTGGTGAACAAGGTATCATTCTGGTAGCTTTGTTTCCTAATGCCACCAATATTCTTTAACCAATGGATGTCAGGCTCTTCAGACCAATTAAGAATGGCTGGAGAAGGCTGTGCATTATTGGTGAATCCAGCAATTGTCAAACAATAAAGGCACATTATTAAAAAAAAAAAAAAAAAAAATTAATTGACACAGTTAGTGGACACAACAATTTGTAATTCTGCTTTACCTGAACAGTTAAAGAATGTATTCCAAAAATGTTAATTGAATCCCTGGGATCCATCAGCAGTTGATACAAGCAAGATAATTACAAAAAACTTCTAATGTGTCTCATACACTAAAGAGCCAAAAAAAACTGTTATAGGCATGCATATGCAAATAAAAGAGGTATGGAAACAATCAGAGTAACATGATACGGTCGGCAGCTAGAACGGTTACTGCTGCTACAATGGCAAGTTATCAAGATTTAAGTGAGTTTGAACGTGGTCTTATAGTTGGCGCACGAGAGATGGGACATAGCATCTCCGAGGTAGCGATAACATTTTGATGTTCGCGTACGACCATTTCACGAGTGTACCGTGAATATCGGGAATCCGGTAAAACATCACATCTTCGACATCACTGCGGCCGGAAAAAGATTGTGAAAGAACGGGACAAACGACGACTGACGAGAATCATTAAATGTGACAGACATGCAACCCTTTCTCAAATTGGCGCAGATTGGATTTGTGGACTGCCCTGTAGGATTCATGGTGTGAATTGCCTCCTGCATACCTTCAGACATTAGTCGAATCCATGCCACATCATCTTGCGGCACTTCTGCATGCTCGGGGGGGCCTACACGATATTAGGCAGGTGTACCAGTTTTTTTTGGCTCTTCAGTGTACAACCCAATGAACATAGCACATTTAATGAGATGTCCTTGAATTTCTCAAGAAATGGAGAAATTTTCAGGCATGAATAAATTAAGTTAGCTTGTAGCAACTGGATATGCTTGGAATGGGGGTGTAAAGGACACAGCTCTCTTCCAGTTCTGGAAGCACCTTAAAGTTTGGAGAACAAGGAATCCACAATGAGTGTCAATTCAGCAACTACCTCACCAGATTTTCCTAGAAAATTCAATTCATGAAAGCATTATATATTGCACCTGTCACTTATGAAGACTTACCTATTCCTTCAGCATGAGAGACTTTCCTGCCACAGTTTTATCTGATTCACTGACCACATCCAATCTTGTGCCTGCTGCTTCATTAATTATGCATGCATCTCCAACTAATAACAGTATAATATTGCCAGTTGCTCTTCCAATTAATGATATTATATGTGTTCCTTCAACATCTACAAAACCATTTCCTACTAGTGTTACAAAAATTTCATCACAGCTGTCAAGCCAAAAAGATGATGGAATGATTCCCTCTGGAAAAATAATCCCACTGCCCTTCAAGTAGGAAATAGTTCATACTGTAGTTAACTTAAAAGTATAAAAAGAATATTATTCACATAAATAATAAAGAAGGAAGAGAAACAAAAAAGAAATATAAATTGAAGGAAAAGAAATAAAATTGAAAAAGAAAACCTGAAGGCCAGATTACAAGGACAAATATATGAGAAAGATCACATTGTCTTCAGAAGAAGATTATCCAATTCTTCTAGAGTCATCAGATGAGTGAAATGAGCTATATCAGGAAGAAAATGTTATGGAATTTTAACAAATGCCTTAATATGATGCTACGTCTGGATTTTTTGCACTTGTGATATTTATGGGTTAAAACAAGGAGCCACCAAATACAGATATGTTTGCATTATTCAAGAAGTACATGGGGAAGAATTGAAAGTTTCGGAAATGAGATGCATGAACCAAACAAAAAAAGATTAAATTCCAAAGGAAAATTATATTTCCTTTATAACAAATAATCAAATAGAAGGAAAACTTCAAAATCTTGAGATGTGTGGTGTAGGCAACAGAATGTGTTATAGTTTTAATGTTCTGTAAATGTCTTCAAAATTTAAAAAGAAAAATAAATCAGCCACCAATGTTTTTAACTTTAATTGATGTGAATTGTAAATTTCTGTTTTCTATATTTTGATTTTCTTATACTTATTGTGCATTCTTTACAATATAGGTTTTAACTAACCCCAAAAGCTTGAAGAAATTAGTAACAGTTTGATTTGAATTTATGCAGTTTGTGTGCTATTTTTAAGTTAAACTTATTATTATTTACTACAATCCTTTATTCCTGTTAGCAAGAATTGTATGCATTTTAAAATGTGAAACTTCTAATTTTAAAAAAGTGTGATGACTACTGGTGCATAAGTGTGCTGAACACTGGATGAAAGAAGTTTTGGCAGTAACAAACACTGGTGCGAAAACATGACTTTCTAAAAGATTTATATTTTTGAAACAATATAAGTGACCTTCAGTACCAATATTTACCTCTTTTAAGAATGAATGAAAAACATGCATAGAAGGCTCTGATTTTATAATTTTAAAAAAATTTGAGTAAATGATTATTTTAAATGACAACTTCTGGTGAATTTACATTAACAAATACACTAGCTCATATCATCCAGTCCACACATTAACTGACTCTAACACATTAACATTAGCAATTACTTTACCACCATAGCTGTACGTTAATCATTAAATAAATACCCCCAGTTTTTCCAACACCAGCGTTGTTGATGCAGGACAACGTCCTGCTCTCCGGACCGTGTGTCACACTGTGTGCCCAACACCATGTCAACTACACCAATACAGTGTAGTGTTGCATTATGAATGCGTGAGTACACCATGTAAGGGGTGAGCATAAGTGGCGTGATGTGACCAGTCTACCTCACACCCCTCCTGTTGGGTTGGACTTTCCAGTAAGTAAGGTATGGAAAATTTATGTGCACGCAAATGAAAAAGTATAAAAAATTTGTGTCCATAGTTTTTCAGGGCAAAAGGAAGTATTGATAAAATGGTCAATAAAAACATATATGCTTTTCGCATGAGAAACGCCCCTTGGAGAGTCACTATTTTAGTTTTAATTAAAGTAATTCCAGTTGCATATGTTCATTCTGAATTTTACTTTGCAATGACATGATATTATTGTTTTTTGTCACACAAAAGGGTTACTGTGAATTTTTAAATATTCTAAAAATATTTTTTATAAGTGTTTTTGATGTTGTTTGAGCATAAGCATTAGTTTTGGCACGTGGCTGGCATGTCTCAACCAGTAACATGCCAAAAGCTCGCCAGTGAAAGTTCTTGGCTCGTGGAGGCCGACACGCATTAGTGCGTTCTATGCACCTTCACCTTTTGTCACTAACCACTTCATTACAATAGTTAAAATTAGTCCAACCTTTTTGATTTTTCAGTACTCGGATAAGTTGCCTCACATTCCTTGGGACTGACAATGCTCAGAGAAATGTAACTTCACAGTAATATAACATACGCAATTTTCCACCTTAATGATGCTCACCCTGGTGGGCTTAGGCCGAGGATCCATGTAGCTTGTTTCCCCATGCACTGTGTAAGGCAGATTGTAAACATGCAATAAATATACAGTATTTCAAGAACTTTATCTATCATTTCAAGCCCCACCTATTGGCGTTTAGGGACACGGGACCAAAACAACTAGCATCCATGTATTATACTTTCCTATTCAATAGTTAATTCTCTATTTGGTTAACATGTTTAAATTCATTGTAAATTTGTATCAGGCATATCAGGCGTGCAGGACAGTCTTTTATAGGCCTGCAACAATCAGGCACTGCAACTTATGAGTAAGGGAGCACAAATACTTCTTAATTTTTTGGGTCCACGGTGGCTGAGCGGTTAGCCTACTTGCCTCCCAGCAACATGATTCAGGTTCAATCCTCGGTTTTCTTGGGGATCTCCTGTTTTCCTGCCCTTTCATTCCAGTGCTGCTCCATACTCACCTTAATCACCCTTATCGGCTCTCAAGACCTCAATGTTAAGAGCTGCCCAAATATCTTCACTCATTCCTTAATTTTTCGGAACCTTCATTTACCTTCGTCCACGCATTCGACCAAAGGACCCTGCAAAACGGCACCAACGTCATCACATCACCATCTAACGGTGACCGACTGGCGCCTAAGTTGGAAAATTCCACTTTGTTCCTCACCCCAAATTTTTCTATCATGTATACCGTTCCTCAACCCAAGTGTATCACTACCACTTGACACCTTAAATATCACTCTTCTGTATGGTGTACTCCCTCCCTCACCTTTTCCTGCAAAATTCTGGTCAAAAATTTACAAAATTCCTGCTTTGTTCTAGCAATTCCATTGTGTCAACAGCAGAGCTGCAGGGCAGCCATTTTGGGAGCAGCACAATGTCATCAGCCTCACTACCCCACTACCCCACCACCCCTCTATCACCTTGGGGTAGCAGCAGCCAGAGAGTGAGTGAACCTGCACTCACCCCCTCCCCAATCCGCCAACAACTTCTTCGCTGGTGGAGTATCGATTGCTGCTGCAGACTACAACGCGCCTGCCCACCTATCCCTCCACTGCCAGCCGTTTACCCCTCCAAAGGCTACATGGAGGAATGCCACACTAAGGGAATGCTGTGACCTTCACCCCTCAACGGCTGTTTGGCTGGTGTGCCCCGACCTATGAACATAGCGGACTGAGTATATTGAGGCATACTGATGCCTCTGTGCTTGCAATTCTTGCATCCTGTTCCATAGGATATCGTGGCCAAGTATGAAATGGGCACCACAACACTGTTAGTGTGATCATAAGACCAGCTTAACAACCATCCGCGCCACTAACAATTGTGATGCTATGGACAACTCTGAGTGCAGTCACTAAGAAAACCAATTCATTTGGACTCCAATCAGCTTGTTTCAGCCAACATCATAAAAATGTTATAAGTTTAAAACCCACAAACTATTTTATGCACAAGCTTAGTTTGTGCAGGGCAAGGTGTGCTGTTATTAAAATGCAGTGCATGTGTGCAAATCTTTCAGCAAGTGTGCCTATCCGTGATTGAAATCGCAACTGTCAGCATGAGAGATTTTCAGTCATCAATGTTTCGCCCCTCAAAACAACATAAAATCTTCAACAACATACTAAGAACTGTTAACCAGACTGGGTTATCAACCTACGCAATGCCATTGACCAACATGCAAAGGGGGCGAGAGCAGGGATGTCATAATGGGCCAAGTATGTACCATACATGTACACAGACTGACAGTATAAGATGGCAAGTTTCTTTGCAACCATGGCACCGCAGTAGTAAATGTGTCACCGCAGCTGCAACATGCACTCGATGCACACGTGACAGAAGTAAATAATACCACTCCACCCACTCATTCCACGCCACACCAGCCAGTCTCGTTATCAGGGTCTCTCCCTCCCCTACCACCATCCGTCCCTTACATGCCACCGCTTGTTACATACTTTCCCATGCCTCTCCTGCCACCGCCCCTCATTCCAGTGCCACTAACTTATCCACAGTTAATTTCCCCGTCAGCACCTGTCAACTTCATGCTACCCACAGCAACACCTATGCAGACCATTACATCAGCATTCCTATAGAGCAACAGAAGGCAACCAAAAACCTTAGCAAAATTTATGCCAGGCCCAACCAATGGTACAAGTGAACCGTCACCATCATGCAACGAGAAGCAAAATGCCAGCAAGAAGCCAGTTTTTATGTTATTTGGAATCCCAGCGAAAGAGTGGGTTGCCTGATGGCAGCAGTGATTACCAATATGCCACATCCACATACTCAAACACCCAGCATCCAACTCACCACGGATGCATACATAGCACCTGTAAAACACGTCTACCACCCTCCTTAGTGCATACAACACACAACTGTAAGACACAGCCACAACTCAAGCAAACAACAAGGAAAGGGGGACACGAGACACGCGTCCGCACCGCCAGCAAGACACAAACGCACTGTTTCAGAGCGGCACAAACACCGATACCATTTGTTTACACCATGAATTGCAGAGCAGTTTTCAGGCAAATACCTGACAGGTATGTACAACAGAGACAGCGAAATTTGCTATCAGAACCTGTCAAGGCTACATGTGAAATTATGTGCCCTTGCAAACATAATACTTTATTGTTCTTATGACATTGCCTCAGAAATTCTCTCTACATGTGACAAGTGCTATTCACTGCT
This sequence comes from Clitarchus hookeri, assembly GCA_002778355.1. Taxonomy (NCBI): domain Eukaryota; kingdom Metazoa; phylum Arthropoda; class Insecta; order Phasmatodea; family Phasmatidae; genus Clitarchus; species Clitarchus hookeri. Next base: position 79,562 of record NQII01000877.1, on the reverse strand, counting down.
GCTATCATGAGCTCAGCATCTTAGGCAGCAACTTTTAGATGTGTGTATGTTTTACCTTCATGGCTTCTTCATTCATCACTTCACAACTGCGCGGGAAGACAACAGGTTAGCATCACCTTCCCCTCCTCCACAGTTTCACCACGCAAGCAGGAGCTAATCAGTAGGTAGCATTCCCACTCCCACCTCACATCATCATGCCCGGCAGTGCGTCACACCCCTCCCCTCCCAGAGAACGCTCTACATTCATTGACTCATCAAGTCTGCAGCCACGCATGAGCGCAGGCCATGATCTCATGCTCAACACATAGCGACATGTCAACTTTCTAGCCGGAACAACAAGCTCATTAATACCCCTCAAGTTAGCAGCATGCCTAGAAAAATGCCTTTTGTGATGTAAATTCCATTCACACCATTCGTCATTCATAAATTTTTCTAAATACCAGTGTCGTATATTTGTTTATTTGTGTGTGTCAATTAATTATCCACTGAGTTTTGTTATTATTCTAGCACATTTAACAGGTATGAATCATAAATAATTGTGTATTTAGTAAGTATTTAGAGGGAATCCAATAAACTAACAAATTCATTTCAGTAGACAACCATTGTTCAAGTCATCTTGAAAACACATATCATTCTACTATAAACACCTGTCACTCACAGTTTCATTTGTTTTTGCAACCTTGTGCTCCTGACACATCATGTCATCATAACTGACTCATCTCACATACACTTCATCACCATGGAAGTTGAGATAATCAGAAGGTAACCAATTCGCCCCTCCACACATGGTGCCATTATTCATCACAATGCACGCAAAATTACTCAGTGGGTACACAATCTCCCTTCTGCACATGGTATCATTCCCAAGCATGCAGAAATAATAGGACGGTACCTTATCCCACCTTTGCAAACAGTTCGCACAGCCGAGACATGCAGTCGCCCAGCAATAACGGCCAGTCGAGACACCCGCATGTGTTCCAAACAACAAATTCACCATTTGTTTCAAATGATCCTTGTCGAAGTGCAACACTGTGTTTTCACTACAGCCTGTCAGTGTAGTGTTTATCTTGCATACATTGTTTACCCACTCAGGTGTTTACATCAGCACTAATGTATTGTTTTGTTCATCAGTTAGGGTTTTTGTGGTCATAATTTTTACCTTCCTCATTGCATCATCTAGTGCAAGTTTCTTTGTAACTTATTTATTATTTAAGTAATTTACCTCATGAATTCCAAAGACTTTCACAACATCTCAGCAGCACGATGGAGATGCAATACAGCCCATCCGCATCACGGCACCCACCTCGTCAAGTGACAACAGCAGCAGTAATGTCAGTGTATCACAACATGCTGTGCTCACATCCCCTCGCAACTCACCAAACTCAAGTGATATCAGTGAGGTACCCAGCATACTGCTGATGGCATCAGTATGCATTCTCTGCATTTCCAAAATGGGAGATGAGGTAATGCACTGGGATAGCGCTGCTGCACAGAGGATCTCCACTGCCTACGAGCGGGTACTGCAAGGTAGTCAACACCCTCCTATGCAACCAGACCAGGTCGTTACCAGTGGATACAGAGGCAGCAAATATCCCACTGCTTGAGCAATGGTGATGAGGAGAACAGTGTTGCAGCCAGCTCACCACCTGCCCGCAGTTCATAACGGCTGTGCCCACAGACAACACGGGTATGCCCGGCCTGTGATGACATTAAAGTATCTCACACCACTGCAGGATGTACAGGCAGGAGCTGCAGCCAGTCCCAATACATCGGCACCGACATTAAGGCATGGTACGACCTGAATCAGTGACATCGTAGGCCGGACACCTGCACCTACTGTGCCTAGATGGCGCACAGCCCATAGAGGGTCTCTACAGACAGAGACATTTTATGCAGGACTGCAGTTCCTGCAGACCATCTGTCACGTCATGCGCCTAATACCAGCTCAACTACACCAGTGCAGTGCAGTGCCGCATAAAAAATGTACGAGTGCACTGCATAGTGCGCTAGTGTAAGTAGTGTGATGTGATCAATCTGCTCACACCCCTCCCAGCACATTGGACCCATCCAGCAAGGAGGTATGGAAAATCTGTGTGTTATAAATGAAAAAGTATGAAGAATTTGTGTCAATAATTTTGCAGGGCACAAGGTAAGGATTAATAACATTTTCAATAAATAAAAAAGGAGGTTATTTTCGCATGAGATACAGCCCTTGCCAAATCACTATTATTTTTAAAGTAAATTCCATTTGTGTATATTTTTTGGAATTTCACTTTATATGCCATGCCATATTAATTTATTTTAATTTTTGGGTTTTTTTTATACAAAAGGGTTACTGGAATTTTTAAGTATTGTAAAATGGGGTGAATAGGGACTCAGGGGTAAATGGGAGCAAAATATTTCAAAGTTTTTTTCATTTGTTGCCACATTTTTAAATTAAAAATTATTAAATCATAGTAATTCTCTGCAGATCAGCAATAAATATGATTTGATATATTTAAAATAAAAAATTTGGAAGTTTATAAAATATACTGAGAAACTTTTGTCCCTATTAACCTCATTTTACGGTATGTTTAAATTATGTTTTATCAGTGATTTCCATGATGTTTGAGCACATGCATTAGTTTTGGCTTATGGAGGTCACCACATGTTAGTTTGCTCCGAGTATATTCATCTTTTATTGCCAACCACTTCATTGCAATAGTTTAAATTAATAAAATCTTTTTGCTTTTTCAGTGCCTGGAGAAGCAGCCTCACCTTCCTCAGTACTGACATTGCCCAGAGAAACATAATTTCAAAGCAATATCACGTACGTGAGTCCACATCTTTTATAATGAAGCCCACCTTGGTGGGCTCAGGCCAAGGATTTTTGTAACTGATTTATCCACAGTTCAAAAATGCAATAAATATAGTGTGTATCAAGTACTCTATCATTTCGAGCACCACCTATTGGCATTTAGAGGCATAGGACCCCAGCAACCCACATACAGGTCATATTCAATGGTTAAATCTCAATTTGGTTAACATGTTTCAACTCATTGTACAGTCGTATCAGGTATGCAGGTCAGCATTTTATTGGCCTGCAACAATCAGGCACTGCAACTAAGGAATAAGGAAGCCAAAATACCATGTAATTTTCCAGGACCTTCAGTCACCTTAATTCATGGAGAAATAAAAATATGTCCAGGTGGTCAACCATACTACCCTAAGAAACAGTACCAACCTCATCCTGTCACTGCTGACAGCGATTTCAGGTGCCTATGTCGGGTAATTCCACTTTGTTCCCCACCTCAAATTTTCCTTTCATGTGTACCATTCCTCAACCCAAGCGTGTCTCGGTCACTCAATACCTCAATGACCGTTATTATACAACTATAAAGTAATATTGCTACAATAGATACAATAAAAATATTAGTTATTACATTACACTATTAAGTACAATAAATAATATAAGCTATGGTCTTTTTAGTACAGGAAAACCGAAAAGCAAATGTTTCTTCACTTCAATAATTATAAAAACTGATTATACATTCACTGAACTGTTTCCACCTATAAACCGGTTCAAAGGGTGATCACAATTTTCAGTCATTCTACAAATACTCTTATAGTTCACTCGACCCTCAAGACCTTGCTGTTAAGAGTCGCCCAAATCTCTCAACACTCTGTCTAATAGTTCACAAACTACACACTGGTTATTGTTCTTTTTCTCACACACACAAACAAACCAACAAACATTTTGTTGCCACCAAGCCTACTGATCTTAGTTCTTCTGAGCTTCTTTATCACAGGTTTCCTAAACTCACCCTTGCTCTACACATTGAAAAAAATATGGCTAAGTGCTTTTGTTGGCATTGTTTAGTCTTTCATATCCTGCCTGACATTATGACATTACAGGTGATTCATTTAGATGCTTCACCAAACAAAATGTCATTTTCACTTATTTTTTTAATCAGGTACCTAACACCACAATGTCACCACACAAACCCAGCTGGTAGAGGACACTGATACAATTATATTGTCAGCATTAGCAATTCAATGTTAATGCTACAGTTTACATTTAACAAATTTTCATGTATTTTCCACATTAAATAAATACATGATTGAATTTGGAATAAATTTTAATATAAACAATTAAACTGATAACATAAATATCAAAAGGGAATTAAATCTATTTTGCAAGTACTGTCTACAAAAAATATATAGAAAACTATTCAAGTGAAAAGAAGAAACAAGATTATGATGTATGTATAAATACAAATAATAGCATCTTCTAAGTTACTGTTCATGTTTAACAAATGAATGAACCCAGATAATTCTATTTATTGAGCTGTGGCATTATTTTTATTATTCTTGTGGTTGCATTGTAATAAACGTAAATTACAATAGTATGGTCCTGTCTTTGAACTTGTATTGCAAGCATGTAAACTATTATTTAATAATACTAACTACTGGAGTGATATCTAGAAAAGGACCAATATCTAATTCATTTTACAAACTTTAATTTCAGATAAGTCTACATTAAAAATTATGTAATGCAAAACCACAAAGATTACACCTATATTCTGGATAACACTAAAAACCATTTTAACACAAAGTAGTACTTAAAAAAAAACAGAAAGATCAATTTTAGTATTTACATAAGATCAAAATGACAAGTTTGATTGTTGTTGAGCTGAGAGTTTTAGGCGGCTCTTAACGAGGTCTTGAGAACTGATAAGGGTGAAACGAGGTTAGAATGGAGCAGCACCAGAATGCAAGGGCAGGGGAAACAGTTGATACCTGAGAAAACCCACCGACTAACAGCATCGTCCGGCAAAATTCACACTTGCGAAAATTCAGGAGGGACCCGGCCAGGGATTGAACCCGGTTTTCCTTGGTAGGAGGCAATCAGTCTAACCGCAGCCCCAAGTTTGATCGTTGTCATATGACAATGTTGACATTTATGAGAATAACAAATCTAATATCATATTAATTGAAGCCTTAAAACATCAATCTAATTACTTTCTTACCGACAAAAAGGCATGAATTAAATCTGCCTTCACTGATGCAAGTGGTTTTCCTTTCACTAAAATGGTGAAAGTTTCATCTTTTTCAGTAGTCATTAAGCTGCCAAACCAAGACTTCTTCGTAAGCTCAGGTGATGATTCAGGGGTAACGTGAACTTCTTCAGAAGAAGCTGCAGTTACAAAAAAGAGTGAAAAAAACCATTATTACTGTATATCCACATGTACCACCACCAAAACCACAACAATAAACATCCACAAAATTTTCTTAAGAATCTGATAAAGCAAATACACAAATACAAAGTTGAAATGTACTGTACTATTAAATTGTGTGTCGAAAGTCAACATCTCTAAGTGCAGCAAATTCTGTGCTTGTTAATATTTACAGTATATCAAATTTAAAAAAAACATAAATAAAACTATTTACGAAACTTATGTTATACACATTGATATTAAATAATTTTAATACCTGTTATATATGCTTATACTTCATTAAACTACTTACTATGAATAAATTCAATTATTTAATACCAAAAACATATATACTGCACAGTGCCTGCCACTGCAGAATACATGACACATTTTGACCAAAAACACAGACCTCAAGGGAATAATCTAAATGTTGCTCACAAACCACTTCCATAGTAGCAAATAAGCATTACCAGAGACAAAGCCTTACAATAAACTCACAATAATATTGTCAAAGAAAATATTTCCACTGATATTTTATATATTTAAGATCAACTACTGATGCAATTAAAAAATTTCTACTTCACTATTGCTATAAAATAAAGTTAGTTAAGCTCTTAATTAAGAGAAAAAATATATTTAAATATAAAACCACTTTCAGGGCACATTACTCAAATATCAAAGTAAAAACAAAGGTACAAATTGTAAAGTGTAGAGATTGTATTAGGCAAAAAATAAGCTTTTAACAGCTGAAAGGAAGTTTAATTTGTGAAAGCTGCTCAAAGGAGAAATTTAGTGCAATTATTTTTTAGATATGCCTCTTAAATACAGATCATGCTATTTCAAAGTAACTGTTGCCTTAATTTATGAGTTTAAAACATTTCCACATTTCAAAAACTCCTAAAGATTTGAAATGTTAAGTTTGTGGAATGTAGACTCATTTATATTGTATAAAAAAACTGTATCTATTATGCAGTATGAACCTTTGTGAATCAATGAGTGGGCCAATGACACACAACCAATATATTACAGTAGAATATATATGAAATGTTTTAAAGGAATCAAATAAGTAAGGGTAAAAAAATATACATGTAAAAATAATGCTTGACTCCTGCTAGATTGTGTACCCAACTTACAATTTGGAGTTCAATTACAAGTATTGAGACCACAAAAACTAAAAACCAGCCATAAAGCTTTAATTTTGTAAATTCGGTGAAATATAAATTTAAAGGAGGCTTTTATTTTTAACAGTTATTAAATTTAATGGACTGCTAGTGGCAGAGAAATTGGTATTTGCCCCCTTCATATTGTGATGGAGATTTATTATTATTATCATCAGCATTTTATAACAAATTTCTTGTTTTGTTGTTGTTTTATCAGATTTGTTCATTTTTTGTTAAGATGCAGGCAATTGATAGGCTGGTTGGATGTTTTACTTTAGTTTTGAGTCGTTTGGTATTTATTAATTTTCGTTACTTTTAACTATTTGGCTATTAAATTTGAGTAGTGTTTTGGTGATTAAAACTTTAATTTAGTTTTTCCAAATTTGTAATTGCTTACTAAGTTATAGCCTTATGGCTGAAATTGGGATTTGATTGATTGGGTTCTGGTGAGTGCACAGCGTGGCTGTGAGTTGTGCTAACCCAGACTTCCGTCCAAGCAGCTGGGACGGCAGATATATGCATGTGTGTCCTGGCTGACTGGATGCGCATGCTGGCGTGGTGGAAGGCATTGGCATGATGTGGAATTACTGAGGGCAGCCGGCAAGCGCGGTTGTAGTGCATGGGACTAGGGCACCGTAAGTGGTGTAGAGGAGGAATGCTAGAGTGGCACGGGGTGAGGCAAAGGCAGCGTGACTGTGAGAACGCTGATGCTAGTGTAGCAACAGCATAGCATGGAGCATGAATCTCGAGAGAATACAGGGTCAGTCTATGCACAGCCGTTGGTGAGAGGAGTCTACATGAAAAGTCTGCAGTGAAGTAGATGAGGGAGGCCGGAGAAGCATGAGAAGGCTACATCATCATGTAGTACACTTTCAGGTAAGTATGGTTAGCTATTGAGTTAGGCGGTTACGGTTCGGGGACTCAACATATCAACTTAGCTTAGTTTAACAGTGCAATTAAATAATGTAGGGTAACGGCACAGCCCAGTAATGTAGCTGATAACAGAAGTTTTGTTGTAAATCAAATTGAGTTGAAAGTAAGATGTATTTTATTGTTTAAGCCAATGGCGTGCAGTCGAGTTGATGATTTAAAGTTTAAGAAATTTTTCCCCTGATGGATAAGTTGTTGAGTCGCAAGGCCAGTATAATGAAGTAAGCAGTAACAAGTTTCTACTTGAGTAAAGTTGTATATTAGTTAATTGAGGTCTTAGAAGAATGTACAGTTTTTCAGTTCTGAAGGTATTGTATGTATTAACACAATCTGTATTCTTACAGTTGAGCTCTCTATTGACTGATTTGTAAAGATTTGGAATGGAACATAATGCATGTTATATGTTATTTTAATGGAAGTGGCTGAGTAAATTATCCTTGAATGAAATTTGTTATTTTATTTAATAGATGTAATAAACCTCTTTTTAATGAATGGTGATTAATTCATGTAGAGTATTTATTTATTTAATTTTGAATACGTGTCTAAGTTAGATGACAGTCTGTTGTCCTTTCGGGTCCTTAGGTTGGGTACCTCTTATAAGTCAAGCGAGTGCCTTTTTATGTTCAAAGAGAAGTAATTATTTTGGATAAGATTTGTTGCTCTACCAAGTCAGATAGGATTAAGAGCTTCAGGACACTCTCTAAAAAGTCCTGTGGTGGATGGCCCCGTTAGGATAGATTTCAAGTCGAAGTACTAATAGTTGGAAGTCGTTTTGATGTTAAAAGAATTTGAAGTTTATTGATAGTATTTGACAAAGGCACCTTCTCACCCCCCCCCCCCCTTATTTTCCTTCNTCGTAAATCCTCATTATCTCCCTGTAACCTTACCTCTTCCCCCTCTTCACCGTTCACGTCCCTGTGCTAAGCGCCTGCACCTCTAATCTTCCTTTCTCACTTTCCCTACTTTTCTTCTTCATCTAGTATGCCTTTCCCCCACACCCTCTTCTCACCCATTACAATATTTATTTTACCCCTGTGCAGATTATATGCAGACATGCTTGGAATGATTACTCCTAGAGATAAATACAGTTTAACACATCATTTATGAGTTTCCAAATTTCCCAGGAATAAATTTGCAAATTTTATGCACTCACAAATCTGATGTAACTTACAATTTTAAAGATCCCAAAACCCAAAAACTGAATTTTAAAATATTTTGTCTTGCAAGATGTCTATATTTAATTGACTCTGATACAAAAATTACATTTTTCTTAAAATATGAATTTATTTAAAAAAGGTATACATCTTACCAATACAATGAAACTTTGTATTGGTATATCTAGCAGTTCCCTTGCTGCTAAATAAGGCATAAATACCAAACACCTTATTACCTTTAATGAGCATAAAATTTATTTTCAGTGGCTTCTTGTAGGAATATCAGAGAAAGTATTACTGAAAAATTAACTTATTTCAATAGGCAGACATCTTTTGAGTCAAAGGTTCTTATAGGATGTCATTTAAGACACATGCTTGTCACTAAATAGATTGTGAAGACCAAGCACTGCATAACTTTTAGCAATGTTGAAGTTGAATTACTGTGGCTTCTTGTGATAAAATCAGTATATTAATTAATGAAATATTAATTTGTTGTTAAAGGTGATGCAACATACAGTGCTGGCTTCCATGAGGGAAATGGCTGGTGATGAGCCGAGGCAAAGAACGATCTGAGGAACTCACAGACTTTCAACGTGCTCAGGTGGGCTGGTGTTACTTGTGTAAGAAGTCTGTGCACGAGATTTCCACCCTCCTGAACATCCTTAGGTTGACTGTTTCTGATGTTACAGTCAAGTGTTAACATGAAGGTATGTGTACAACCCACAAGCATGCAGGCTGACCTCCCATGTTGACCACCAGAGACCATCAAGTGTTGAAGAGGGTCAAGCAGCATAATCGTCAATCATCCATTGCTACCATTGCACAGGAATTCCAACCTGCATCAGGATCTACTCCAAGAACAATTAGTTCAGTGTGAGTTGCGGAAACTTAGTTTCCATGGTCAAACAGCTACCCATAGCTACACATCACACAAGAGAAAGCCAAACACCACCTCGCATGGTGTAAGGAGCATCGAAACTCTATAATAGAAAAGTGTAAAACCATTGTATGAAGTGATGAATCACTGTATACAATGTGGCAATCCGATGGTAGGGTGTGGGTGTGGTGAGTGCCTGGTGAACAACATCTACCAGCCAGTATAGTGCTAACTGTGAAACTGAGGAGTGGTGGGGTTAGTGTGTGATCATGTTTCTCCTGGAGGGGGCTTGACCCCCTTGTTGCTTTACACAGAGCTGTCAAGGCATAAGTTTAAGTTGACATTTTAACAGCTTTCATGTTGCTTACCATCAAAGACCAGTTTGGGGATGACCAATGCATCTTTAAACATGACCGAGCACCCATCCTTACTGCAAAACATGTGAGGGAGTGGTATGACAACAACATTGAAATTGAAACAGATTTCAATAAGACAAAACAATTACGTACACACTCATGACCCTTGATAATAAAATGCATAAACCCCTTTGCATGAAATATGTAAAGAGGGTTATGTAGAAATGTATTTTTTATCTTGATTGGAGTGGTCTTTCTGAGTCTGTTGCTGGCATAATTAATTTTTTGCACATGAGATGATAAGAATTAAAAAACTTTTGAAAAAAATACTATCACTTGAATTTTTAGAATTTCGGGGTGGCAACGGGGTGGCTCGTCATGGATGAGTCCACTTCTCCCGAGTAGAAGTGTTGGGTAGCCATACTCTATGGCTGTTAAAACAAAGCTATACTTATTTATCTTGCTGATGCACACTATTGCACAATGGCACAATATATTAGATTCGATTTTGGGCACTTGAGGTGTAGTTGGATTTTGGGAACCACTGTGTCCCCTTTGCTTCATTCATTTCCCTGGCTGTATTATTACTGGGGACTCTTCTGGACGTAGTCAGCCAGCCCAAATTTTCACACCCTCAAAAGTTACCTTTTGAGGGCATGAAGGCACCCAGCCACTTGATTCCGGTAGTGCTGTAGGAGTATGCCGGCGAGGTGTATTCCCAATATACCATGCTTGCTCCAGAGTCGGAAACGGTGGCCGCCCGAGCTCAGGGTGTGGTGAGTCCCCAGTAGAGGGCACCTCGTAGTTGTGCATTGATGGCAGGACGAACAAGCTAAGGGAGAAGGAATGCAGCATGTGTCAGTTTCAAGAGAGGAAACTGCAAAGCCATTCAAAGCAAAAAACTGTTTTAGGACTAAGACTGGAATTAGGTACTAAGATAGTAGAGGAGTTTGAATGAGTGAAGATATTTGGACTACTCTTAACATCGAGATCTTGAGAGCCGATGAGGGTGAAGCGAGGTGAGTTTGGAACAGCGCCGGAATGAAAGTGGGTAACAGGAGTTCTCCAAGAAAATCCGCAGAGCAATAACATCCTCAATCACGATTCCCACATGCTAAAATCTGGGGCGACCTCGCTGGGAATTGAACCTGGTTCACCTAGGTGGGACCAGTACACCACCAACCCCTCTGAGGAGTTTGAAAACCATAGGCTTGCTAAGGTAAATTAACAGGACTTAAGTGACACAACAGCAACATACATGATGAACAAGAGGCCTTATAAATTTAGGCTAGTCTATATTTTAAAGATCCTGGATTTTACTTTGGTAAGAGTTCAGAAGATGTTACTGGATACCTAAAAAACTATAAATGTGACAATATAGAAACAATTGGGATGACAAAAAGTGTGTAACATACTTGCCTAGCCTTTTGCATGGAGCCGCTGCCAGATGGTTTGATAGCCTAGGGCAGTGTTTCTTAACCTGGGGTCCGCGAGTATATGTATGGGGGTCCACAGTCTTATCTCTAAACCATTCAACAATAATAAATATATGCCACCAAAAGTCTCGTCATCGCTACGCTTACTTAGCACGACGAACGTGCGCCAGCGGACGGTGTGCGAGACTGACTGAAACGAGTGAAATAAGTGAGTGCGGGCCGTGACTGAACAGATTACAAGTGGAATCCGATTTGAGATTACAACTTAGTAGTAACATCAACCTGAATATCACTAATTTAGTTGTAAAAAAGCAACACCAACCTTCACATTAAAATACTTTTTATAAAAAAGTATTTTTTTTTTGTATTTGTAGTACTAAAATAAAATTAATGGTACGAAATTTTTTGCTGTTTTTTTTAATAAGGGGGTCCTGAAAATTGTGCTTTATTTCCTAGGGGTCCATGGCTGAAAAAGGTTAGGAAACGCTGGCCTAGGGGACTAAGCATGTGAATTAACTTCCTCTGATTCCCATGCATCTGCCTTGCAATAAGCTTGAACAATAGATGGAGAAGCAGAAGATCTGGAATTGTGCTTGTGCATTAGGGTTTAGGAATTAGGCAAATAGATGGAGGAGTTTGTGTATGACGTGCTTAGCATTTGCTACAAATTTGATACTGCGATATGACCAAGTAGAACAAAATCCTACTAATATTATAAATGCCAAAGTCTGTGTGTGTATGTTTGTTACCACTCAGCTCCATAACGGCTGAACGGATTTTGATGAAATTTGGTATGTAGGTACTTTAAGTCCTGGAATAGGACATAGGATAATTTTATCCCCGTAAATTGTACGGGTCATGTGGAATAAGAACAAAACCTAATTCTGCAACGGCTGGGAACGTGACCGAACTCAGCTCCATAACGGCTAAACGGATTTTGATAAAATTTTGTATGTAGGTACATTAGGTCCTGGAATAGGACATAGGATACATTTATCCCAGAAAATTGTATGGTTGCTGTGGAATAACAACAAAACATAATTCTGCAACGGTTGGGAAAGTGACCGAACTCAGCTCCATAATGGCTGAACGGATTTTGATGAAACTTGGTATTTAGGACATATGATACTTTTTATACAGGTCCTGTAGAATAACAACGAAACGTAACTCTGCAATGGCTGAGAACGTGAGCAAAATGTTTTTTTCCTCTGGTGTCAAGAGTTTATCAGACCACCCAAGGACTTCTGAAATGGCTTAATGACTGCTATCAATCGATAACAACCAGGACCGAATATTTAACGTGTCCTTTGAAGCCTGGAAGCACTCAGATGATATGCCACTAAACGGTCACCCATCCAAATGTGTGCCACTGGGAACATTGCTTAACTTTGGTGATTGATTAAGATCCCTCAGCCAAGCGCAAAAAGTAGTACCTAGGTACACTTATTTCTAAAGCTACAACTTGATGAAACTCACATTTTGATTTTCATACATTGACGCTGGAAAGCAGAAATGTGGTAACTATGCGATAGTTGCACAGATACACTCCAAAAACAATACCTTACTTCTTGGCTAACAGGTAAAAAATATTTCCTTCCTTTTGGGTTTCCATAATCAGTTAAAAACCTAGGCCAACATAGTATAATTTTATAATTCGGTTTTCACATAAATGAATTGTCTTTCCCCAATTTATTTATTACTGTATCATCGCAAAACTAATTTGTACCCGGGCGAAGCCGGGCCGGTTCGCTAGTAAGGTATATATGGTCATAGTTGAAAAAAAGTTATGATCTTGCAGAACAAGCCAGTAAATAAGTTGATTCAATATCTGTGAAATACAGAAGCTGGTAGTTATTATGCCAAGAACCAACAAGCCATGATCCTAGAGTGTCCTTGAGTTAGGGATGATAAGGAAAGAGTGGCTGAAGTAACTAGTTCAGAAGGCGCAGTTAATTATTGTAAGGTAGCCCAATTGTGAAAGACCTAGGAAATGCTACGTAAACAAATGCAGGATATGGTGGGGCACATGAAAGCCCTCAAAAGAAGCCAGAACTTGAAAGGTAGTGCTAAAAATAGTTATGCCAATCCTAGTAGTAAGAATCAGAAGGCAATCTTAAAAACTGATATAGCCCAAAGATAGAGTAGCAAAAAGGTGAATGAAACAAATATCTTTACACTATGGAGGGCCCCAGATGGTAAGTCCATCTGTTATTTTTGTGGTTCATCAGGTCACATTAGACATACAAATGTTACATATTGTAGGATATATCTATGGGCAAGGGTAAATGGGTCCAAAAATAGGAAAACTTAAGAGTGAATTCTTATCAGGGGAAAGTTTCCCCTGGGCAGCTTGAAATTTCCCTTTCAGTGGACTCAGGAGTCTTGTGTCTGCATACCCATCTTTTAGAGAATTTCAACCCAATCTTTATTGATAGCAATGCAGCTTTTTCTCTAGTCAGTGATAGATTTGTACCAGGGTAGTTTTGGAAAGAAGCTGAGCCTAGTATATCTTCGGGTATATTAGGATTGAATCAGACTACCTCATATAATACATTTAATGTTTAGTATTAGAAAATTGGGCTAGGAAAATCAATAAGATTAGGAAGGAGTAATATTGAAAGTCCATGTACAAAGATGTAGAGGCATATACTATGACCTGTGTCAAATGCCAGATGAAAAAGGGCACAAAATTAGAAACCAGCCAGATATTGGCAGCCAACCTTTTGACAGAGAAGGCATTGATCTTTTAGGCCCTTTCCCAAAAACTACATTTGGTAACAAGTATGTCACAACCTGTATTGACCATGGTACTGGTTGAGCTGAGATCTGGGCCATGCAATCACAAATACCCAAGAGGTAGTACAACTTTTGGTTGGAGAATATGATATACTGCCATTCGACCCCATGTTCAATCCTAAGTGATAGATAGCAGGTTTTTAGTTCTGTGATCATTCATGAGCTATTGCAAGTTATGGACAATGAAGGAATTATAATTTCTGGCTATCAAACTCAGTGCAATAAGAAAAGGAATGGCTGCATGCCACATTGACGACAATGATGTCACAATGTCTGTCCAACAATCAGCAGGATTGGGACCAAAGCCTGCCCCTAGTTAATTTTTGTTTATAACCTAAGTAGATAGGAGAGTACAAGGTTTGGTCCAGTTTTGCTTATGTATGTTCAAGAACCTGTTCTCAACCAGAAAGTCGGTGAGGAGAAGAGCATGAAGATGAGGTGGAAGTCCTTACAGCAAAAAGTCATGGAAAACCTGTAAAAACCGCAGAAAAAGGCCAAGCAGCATTATGATCCTCAATGTTTATTGAGTACCATCCAGGTTATGATGGTGCTGATATTCCCCCACACCAAGAAGAAAGAACTGACGCTGAAACTGATGCACCAATGGAATGGCCCTACAGTGGTTAATAAAAAAAATTAAGGAGAAAACTAACGCAGAGGTAGTTAACGTCCACCATGTGAAGTCCTTTGACAGACCTTAATATCATGGCTGTATAAAGGGGACTTACCCAGAACCTAGGTAAGAGGGCTTAGCTTTGTTTTGCTGGGTCCCTCATTTTTCAATGTAAGTTCTAATGATGTCAGGAATTAAAAGTTTTTGGGAAACCTAGTTAGACATAAAAATGCATATAGGATTATAAAAATATTTGTTTTATTGAAAATGTTTTAATACTGTGTATTGAATAGGTTGTAAGAAACAATCTGTATGTCAGTCATGAATTGTGTCAATCAGTTGCTGCAACTTTTGGTGGAATAAGGAGGATGGCAGGCAGTGTCATCTCGGTGCAGCTGGTGCTGATGCCAGGATGGGTGCCTATTATATACTATTAATAAAGTTGCTGGGGAAGAATGAATGAAAATACAGGAGCACATTAGGTTGAAATGAGGAATAACCTTCCTCTGTGAAGTTGCTAACTGGCGGTGCAATATTGCCACAGTAAATCAGATAGACTGTAACGTTGCAATTTTCCAGACATTATAATTGTCTTTTGGTTTGGGATTACTTGGTTGTGGTGGCAATACAGTAATAAGATTTTCAGATTAAGATTTAGAGGTTATTCATTGTTTAATTTTCAGATGAAGATGTAGAGGTTATTATCGTTCATTTGGTCCTTAGAAGGTAGTAAGTATCAAAATTTGTAAATCACCTGAAATTAAAGAAAAGTGTCCTGATTGGTTCTCGTCTGGCTATTTCTGATTGGATGAGGAGTGTGGCATGGTCAGCTGACAGCCAATCAGAATGCAGGTTACAAGAAGTGCGATGCAAAAATACATTCTATCATTCTGTGGCAGTACCATTTGAATGGAACAATTCAATTTATGTTTTGCAATGTGAAACCACATTCTTAGCTATTAATGGATAGGAGTGTTCTCTTAGTTACCAACCAGATTCAAAATTGATAACTATGCAGGTAGGATCGGAACATTACTTTTTGAAAAATGCCATTGGTTAATTAGAGATGTGTGCCATGAGTATATACTACCAGAATTTTAGATAATGAAGAACATCACAATGCTTTTGATAGAGCTAAATTGCTGTTTCTATTTGAATAAAGAATTATGAAAATACTAAATGTATCCTTGTGTTTTAATGCAAAAAAAAACATGGTTTGACATCATTAGTGTTATCCCCACAGCCTAATCAAAAGTAAATTACATTTTCCTGCTTATCCAACATTGACAGGTTGTTTTTCCTTCTTTTGCCATACATTTGAATATCACATTGGACTCCAGTGCAAGTATTAATTCTAAAATAGCTTTGTAAATGCCTGAGAATGATTGGGTTTATAATCACCACGTGTCTTCAGGTCTCATATTAATTTTTATTTTGGTGATAATTATTCAAAATATACATTTATTGGGAATGCCATGAGCTTAAGCTGTAAACACTGACTTCATGCTAGGTCGGGAAATTGGCTCATCACTAATGGTGTTCTTGTTGACAGTTATGTTTATGCCGTATCTATGCTGGAAAGTTTGCAGTACCAGAGGACAAATTATGGAAGCGTTTCTACGGAAAAGTCTACTTCATGAAACCATAGTGGTCCATTGTGTAATATATCCATACAAATGGTGGAGTTAGGCTACAATTAAAAATGAAGACCCTGAGAAAATTACCCAGTGGTTTTTTATAGATGATGAGCCAGTTTAACTTAGAAATGTTGGAAAAAACCATGTCAAAGGCCAGTAATGGTGATAAAGTGTTTTTTCTGGAATAGTTTGTAGAGTTTTTTGTGTTGTAAGTGTAAAAGTTTCTTAAATCCCTTTCTTGTAAATGATGTTAGTAAATGTTAGGTAGTATCTTCTAAGACTTAATTGGTTGTATTTTTTTTGTTTGTTGGTCATCGACACTAATGCTGAGATAATAGTTACAATGTGTAAGCAATAGATGATGAATAATTTGATAGACATTAATGATGTAAGTCACCACAGAGATGGCGCTATAAATATGTTGAGATGTAATTTATTTCTCTGTTGAGATATGTGTTTATGTTAGTTAATTGTGATGATTAAAGGTAAATGCAGTCAAAGATAAAGGTATGTAAGAGTGGGTCAACTGGAGAATTAGGAGGGCTAGAAGCTCCAAGTTTAACCCGTAAGTGATGATGTGTATGTCTGTGAAACCGGGTAGTTAGAAAACATTGAGTATCTATTTTACCCGCCGTCGATTCGTGTTGTGATTTCGAGTAGCTGCCTTATTGCACGTCCCCAACTGACAGTCTGACCTGCAGCAGCGACGCGGGCGCACATTTTGGAGTTTTGACGCCAATCCGGTGCGTGAGACCTGCGTCACCAACTACGTAAGTCAAATGATCATAGTTTGATTATTGATTTTTCACATTTCGGTTAGTTTATGTACATAATTACTTGCTATTTGCTGTTATTTTCTTTGTGTGTTTGTATAATCTTGTGATTTGTAGCTATTTTGTATAATTTTATCGCCTTATAACAAAAAAATTCCACATAAGTTTTTGATTCAAATTGAAAACCTTGTTTCAGAATGTTTTACGAAAGTGAACAGCGTCGTCTTGAAGCCCTTTTACAAAAGACTTTAGCACCTGATGACTTTAGATCACAAACATCATCGGATAGTAAAACTGTGAGTGATGGCGAATCGCAAAATCCCGTACTAGACGATCAAATACAAAATACAGAAAGTGAAGAGGATTTGAGGGACAGAGAATCTACTTCAGGTAACTCCTCATTTTATTTGGGAAAGGACAAATCTACGAAATGGAGTAAAGTACCTCATCGCCAATCTGTCCGTACTAGAAGTTTCAATGTTACAACTCAGTTACCAGGCAGGACCTAAATGGGCAATCTCAGGCGAAAGGGACGCACTTGGAATTTGGAGATAGTTCTTTGATGACACCATAATTGATGTTATTGTCAAGTATACCAACCAATATATAGACTCCGTTAGTATAAATATGCTAGAGAGACGTATGTCAGACAGACAGATGTCAACAAGATACAATGTTTGATTGGTCTGTTACTGTTAGCCGGAGTGAAAAAATCTAATCACCTAAATGTTGACGAGCTGTTCCGAATGGATGGTGGTTCTGTAGAAATTTTTTGGCTTTCTTTGTCTGCCCAAAGATTTCAATTCCTCCTACGCCATTTGAGATTCGATGATCATACTACGAGGCAATAGAGAAAAGAGCAGGACAAACTTTGCCATGTCCGAGAAATATTTGAAAAATTTGTCCAAAATTGCTAGGATAATTACACCTTATCTGCTTTTGTGACTGTAGATGAAAAACTGGAAGCTTTTCGTGGAAGGTGCTCATTCAGGCAGTATATTCCAAATAAACCAAATCCCTATGGTATCAAGATCCAAGCTCTCTGTGATGCTAAAGTGTTTTACACATTTAGTATAGAAATTTACCCAGGAAAACAGCCCTATGAAAGTCTATATAATCTTGATAACTCTGGCCTGGCTGTCATACAAAGATTATGTGAGCCCATTTTCAATACTGGGCACAATGTCACAACAGATAATTGATACACCAGTGTACCGTTAGCTGAAGCATTGCTTCAAAAAGGACTAACAACTATTGGAACAATCAGGAAGAACAAGAAGGAAATTCCCCCTGACTTCAATGAATTACGTGGTCAAGATGTGAAGTCAAGTATGTTTGGTTTTCGTGACAACATGGTTTTGGTTTCACATTTTCCAAAAGCAAGGAAGAACATCCTACTGATAAGCACTATGCATAATGATGATAAAGTCAATGCCGACACTCAAAAACCTGATATAATTTTGAGCTACAATGACACCAAGGACGGAGTCAATGTCGTAGATCGTTTATGTGTGAATTACAATTGTGCCACAGAAACAAGGCGCTGGCCTATGGTAGTCTTTTACTCTATGCTAAATGTCAGTACCATAAACAGTCAGGTGATACATACAGCTAATAATGAAAACTCAAAACTTCAACGCCGTCACTTCGTTAAGAACTTGGTCATGAAACTAATTGAACCTTATATAAGAGAACGACAGACACAGTTGAACTTGCCTCGATTATTGAGACTTAGGCTTTCAGAGATTTTGAAGATTGATGAAGAATCTGCAACAGTTGGTCCTTCATGACATAGTCGGTGCTTCAAGTGCAGATGGCAAAAAAATTGAAAAAGAAAGTATAGTTGCCACAAATGCAAGAGATATTTGAGTCTTGAGCATGTAGTGCCTACTTGCAGAAATTGTTTGGCTGTTCAAGAAGACTGATTTTTAAAGGATAATTTCTGTTTTTTTTTTTAATAGGATGCTCATTTTTGTTTTTTATTTAGAAGTTCCTAGTGTCTTCTCACTACATAAGGCTAATTTAGATAGAAAAACTTATAATTGTTATTTTTTTTTATTTTAAGAAAGGCATGTGGAAAACATTGTCCTAAGTACAATAACATAGTTAATAATAAACGTGCTGTGATTTCTGAAATATTTGTTTTATTATAAGGGGAAAACTTGTATTTTTTAAACTAAATTGACTACAAGTACAGAGACAGTTAATTTTTGGAGAATTCTTAGCTCAAAAATCAAGGTGCGTGAGACCGGCGTCACCAACTATGAAAGTCAAATTGACGTTACCAGTGGCGGGTTAAGTTCGGTTTAAATGTGCGAACTTTGAATATGTTTTATAAGAATTGTTCTTATTATTAATTTGAGCATTAACTATAAGGATGTTAGTGGGTAGGAAAGATCAGGCTGGTTATTGTTGTTTTTGTTAGCTTTTCATACCACAGGTTAGTTTAAAAAAACTGAAGTGAAGACCAATCTGTATTTGATGCTGGGACACCTTCAGTAGACTAGACATTATTCAGTGATTGGAGGCTGCAGTATTTTTGCTTGTGGAGGGAGGTTCCTGATCTTGACAGAGTGCATTGGTATTTGTCATGGTTCTTGGAACTCCCAAAAGCCGCTGTTGAAGATTGACAAAATATGGTTCAACATCAAGTTCAAACTTCTCCTGTTGCAAAAGAAGATAATGGACTTGGGCATTGGGTGCTGCAGTGACAATATGAATCAGATCCAATGGTGGCATGCCCATTGCACTCGTCGTGTTCGGTGTTAAATTAGATCCAAAGGTTGCATATCCATTGCACTTGTCATGTAGGGCCAGATGCCAGGGCAACTGCACCTTAGAATGGAGTGGTCTCTGAAGAAGACAACACAAACTCTGCTACTTGCTCTCCCTAAAGTGTTTAAGAGACTAACAGGGTTGGACCAGCCCTGATACTGGCTCAAAGGTGCTGACCCGAAAAGAGTAGTTATCTTCCATTTTGCTAGTGTGGTGAAACTAGACTTTTCATCAGAGCATGATCTTCAAGTGGCCTGAACTTATCTTTCAAACTATCTTAACAGTATTATGTAATTAACAATTGGTATTATGTTGGGTGGGAATTGTTATACTGTTGTGAATATTGATTAATTTTGTTTAGGATTGCTGTGCAACCTGGTTCTTACTAAGATACAAAGAAACTTCAATATGATGATGTAATAGATGATTTGTGTTAATCATGTTATAATTTCAGAGGCTTTGCTACCCCGCTGTTAAGGGGAATGACTTAAGGTTAATGTATTCCTTTGCCTGATGCTGGTTAAAATTATGTTAGTACTTGAGGAATTCTAAGTATGTGGCTTATGATGCTGCAGCTGCCATAAAGTATGTTATCTTGAGAGACCTGAGAAGGACTACCTGTTTCTACTGAATTTGAGAAGTTGTATTATCTCCAGGACACCATGAATCAACCAGGTGCCCAGTGCAGCGAGTCACCAAGTTGGTCATAAAAACCCATAAATATTTGCTGCATAAGTACATAATGAGAGATAGTAACACTGCCATACAATGAAAATAGAGAACCACAAAGAAACCTGTTGTAATATAATATACAATGCAATATTAAAAGTTTTTATATTCTTAAGATGGCAATACTGTAAACAAATTATAAGCTATCAAGCTACCGTTGTTGTGTCATGGCGCTATGTGCCTTGCTGAAATTATATTGTTCTTTCTTAAAACTAATAAATAGTTTATTCAAGTGATCCGGAGTATTTCTTTATAAAACCTACAGGTTATGGGCTCAGACACCTAATCTTGTATGGTTGAAGTAAAATAGTGCACGTAAATACTGCAACAACAGTTGTTTAATATCGTCGACGTAAGAAGTGTCGTTTGAGGTTAGTACGACCAAGCGGCGGCGTGGCGAGAAGGAAACCTTGTTCAGAACAGAAAAGGAAGGAAGGTTTTTTGCAGGAAGGAAGGAAGAGCAAGATGGATGGCATGGCACATCATAGTACAGTTATTAAACTGGAAGGCGCCAAGAACTGGAACATCTGGAAATTCCAAACGTCAGTTTTACTGCGAGGTCAAGGTTTATATGATGTGGTCGAAGGTCGCACCTTGAAGCCAGAGGTTGTTACGGAGAGACCAGCCTGGGAAAGTATGGATGCGAAGGCTCAAACCTTACTGGTCACGAGAATGTCAGAAGACGTGATGCTGCATATTATCACATGCACTACTGCTGCGGAGATGTGGCGAAAATTGCTAAGTGTATATGAACAGAGAAGTGAAACAAATATTCACATAATACAACAGCGATTCTTTCAATATAAGTATGAAGAAGGTACAGAAATGTCTGTTTTCCTGTCGAAAATTCAAGAAATGCAGAATCATTTAAAACAGATCGGTGAAGACATCTTGGATAAATTGGTCATAACAAAAGTGTTAATGTCACTGCCCGATGGCTATAAACATTTTGTATCAGCTTGGGAGTCGGCACCGGATGATAAACAAACTTATGAAAACCTGGTAGCTAGATTATTANTCGCTAGATTATTTGTCGAGGAAGAAAGATTACATGAGAAAGGAGGAGCAGCACAGTCTTCAGCTTTCGTCGCTAAAAAAACGGACAAGAGAAATATTAAATGTTTCAAGTGCAATAAGTTTGAACATTATGCAAGTGAATGCAGAAGTAATAATAATTCAATGGAAAATCGAGACAGTCGTAATAACCAGTTGGACAATAAATGTTTTTATTGTAATAAATCCGGCCATAACAAGAATCAGTACCGCTTCAAGAAAAACAAGGATAGTAACGCGTTTGTGGTGTCAAACTCGTTCGAAAAACAATATCAAGAAACAGAGTGGTTAATTGATTCTGGCGCAAGAGAACATATGTTTTGCAAACGTGAGTTGTTTACCTCATTCACGAGAGTAACAAATAAATTCGTAATATTGGGTGACGGAACGCAAATTAGTGCACAAGGGCGCGGACAGATGGCGGTACAAGTCTCAAATGGCAAAGAATGGATTGACACAACCATAGACAACGTGTTGTACGTGCCTGATTTAAAAACAAATTTATTCTCTGTGCAATGCGTCACTGCAAGAGGTTATGTCATGATGACAGATGAAAACTTATGCAAATTTTACAAGAAAAATAAGTTGTTGGCAATCGCGGAACGAGCTGGAAATATGTATTACCTGAACTTTCGCTATAAATGCGGGGTAGCAGGTACTGCACAAGTCAAGTCGGACATAAATGAGTGGCATGAAAAACTTGTTCATCAAAACATGATGTACGTGAAAAATGTTCTGAAAAACAATGATGTTAACGTAAACGATAGCTGTGTTGGGAAATGCGAGAGTTGTTTAGAAGGGAAAATTCATCGTTTACCTTTTTCTAACAGCGATAGTAAAACAACGGGGACGTGTGAGTTGATTCATGCCGATACCTGTGGCCCCATGGAGGAAACATCTGTGGGAGGTTCAAGGTATTTTGTGGTGCTTAAAGATGACTATTCAAAATATAGAAGTGTTTACTTCGTCAAAGAAAAACATGAAGTGAAAAAATGCATCGAGAAATTTATAAACAGAGCGGAAAATGAAACTGGAAATAAAGTGAAGTATTTCAGAAGCGACAATGGACTCGAGTTTGTAAACAAGGAGGTGGAAGGATTGTTTCTCAACCGGGGAATAATACATCAACGCACAGTCCCTTATACACCTGAACAAAACGGCAAGGCAGAGAGAGAAAATAGAACGCTTATTGAATCTGCTAGAACCATGCTATGCGCTAAAAACCTGCCTAAGTCATTGTGGGCGGAAGCAATTAACACGGCAGCGTATGTGTTAAATAGAACTGGGAAGAGCACTGAAGTTGATAAAACTCCATACAAACTGTGGACAAAGAAAACTTTTGATATCCAAACATTAAAAATATTCGGTTCACCTGTGGTTGTCCNCTGGGGAATAATACATCAACGCACAGTCCCTTATACACCTGAACAAAACGGCAAGGCAGACTCCATACAAACTGTGGACAAAGAAAACTTTTGATATCCAAACATTAAAAATATTCGGTTCACCTGTGGTTGTCCATGTCCCTCAAGAAAGTAGGAAAAAGTGGGACTCTAAAGGAGAAAAAGGAATAGTAGTTGGTTACCCAAGGGTACAGAATATTTCTCCCACACAGGAACACTGTAGAAGTAAAACGGGACATTGTGTATATAGAGCAAGAAAAGACACAAGAAAAACAGCAGTTGGTAACGTGTGAAGTGGAAAATTTGGTGTCAGAAGAAACCATAAGTGTACCAGATACAAATGGGAGGGATGTTGATGAAGAACTGAGCTGTGAACAAGAACGGAGACCGTCAGAAAGTCAAGTTGAGACCGAAGGTAGTGATTATGAACCATGTTACAGTGGTAAAGAAACAGAAACTGAAGTCACCATCTCCTCAGAAGCTGACGATGCACTACAAAGTTCATCAGATACTCACCAAGATCAGCGGAGAAGCAAATGAGCGAGAAACCAAACGTTGTTCTACAAGTGTAACAATATTTATTCGATGGATGAGGAGCCAAAGACGTACGAAGAGGCAATTAGAAGAGAAGATGCAAAAAAGTGGAAAGAAGCTATAAGTAGGGAATTACAGACTCTAAATGAAAACAATACATGGGAGGTGTGCGATACTTCTGTAAATGAAAAGACTGTAAGCAGTAAGTGGGTTTTTAAGATAAAGAAAACTGGTAATGATATACAGTATAAAGCTAGGTTGGTAGCTAGGGGTTTTGAACAAAATGATGACTTGAATTTAAATGAGATTTTTGCACCTGTGGCTAAATTGTCAACTTTCAGATTATTCACAGCCATAGCAACCGAGCGTAACTTACCTATTTACCAAATGGATGTAACTGGGGCATTTTTATATGGGGAAATTGATGAAGAAATTTTTATTCATTTACCAGATGGGGCATATTTTGATGATAAAAATATTGTCAAGTTAAACAAATCTTTGTATGGTCTAAAAAAATCACCCAAATATTGGAATGAAAAGTTCAACTCAGTTTTAACTAGAGGAGGCTTTGTGAGGTCACAGTGTGACTCATGTCTTTATTCAAAGTGCAATGATAAAGATCAAATGTATATTCTAATATACGTTGACGATTTGTTAATTTTTGGCACAAATGAGAACCAAATTTCTGATGTCAAACTAATGTTACAGAAAGAATTTAAAATGAAAGATTTGGGTTTAGTATCTGATTTTCTTGGAATAAATGTCAAACAAAACTTAGAAAGTGGTGTAAACAAATTAAGTCAGAAAAGCTATTAAGAAAAAGTATTGAGGAAATTCAAAATGGAAAACTGTAAGCCAATGTCAACCCCCATGGACCTGAATTTTAATGCTAAAATTTTTGAAAATAAGGAGTGCCAAACAGATCAAAATATTGAAAATGTATGTAGACAAATGATAGGATGCTTAATGTATGCTGTCTCAGGCACAAGACCAGATCTGTATGTAGCTGTTTCTATATTAAGCCGATACCAAAACAATGCAAACTATGTACTGTTAACGGCTTTAAAAAGGGTATTAAGATATGTAAAACATACTATTGATTATAAATTGGATTTATAAATGTAATGATAAACTGCTAGTGGGTTACTGCGATGCTGATTGGGCAGGAGATCTCAGAGATAGAAAAGCTACCACTGGCTATTTTTTCATGTATTCAAATTGTTTGATTTCATGGTGTTCGAAGAAGCAATGTTCTGTAAGTCTCTCATCAACTGAGTCTGAATACATAGCAATTAGTATGGCAGCTAGTGAAGCATGTTGGTTACAAAATTTGTTAAATGATTTTAGGGTAAAAATTGTTGACCCGACTACAATTTTTTGTGACAACCAGTCCGCAATATCGGTTGCAAATACAAGTAGTGTCAAGCGGTTAAAACATATCGATATTAGATTTCACTATATTAAAGAATTAATAATAAAAGGTAGAGTGTCTCTGAAATATGTAAAAACTGAAGAACAGTTAGCTGATATGTAACGACGACTCATATACCGCCACTGTGGAAGACATGGCGGCTTATATGGTCAGAGTTAATGTCCCCCAGGCACCGACTATAAGGTGCGTGGAGGTTGCAGGTTTGGTAATGAGGTAGACTATGACTGTGGTATTTTGAAGTACGAATATATTGTCTCGTGTCCATATTCACAAATACACAACATCAAAACTTAAGAGGTGCGGTACTGTGCTAGTTTGGTTACTCAGATTTACTGGGCGAATTCTTGGTTGAGTGGAGCTTCTGTGACGGTGATTGTCATACTTAACTCAGTGGTGAGTGCTGTCAGCTATGGTGGGCAAGCTCCGGCGGTGTGGTTGGCCTTGGCAAGGCCGCAGTTGTTTCCCCCTGGCCAAAATGGCGCGGCTGACTTCTCTCTGCTCGAACTGATGTCTCTCGGCGGTCGATCTGAACTAACTGACTGTCCGACGCGGTGATAAGCCACTTACTGACCCGGGCGGTAGTAATCGACTGACTCCCCTCCACTCTCAAAACGGGGTTTTTATGCTTGCAAGCCCCCAGTCTTAATTGTCGGCACGTGGCGCCTTGTAGGGGTGGAAGGATGTGTGAGGGGGTGAGGTGGAAGAGCTCCGAACAAAGCCTTCCAACACACGTGTCCTGATTTCTGAAGTTTCAGGCGGGGGGGAGGGGTAATACCTACTGTCGTCAGCGATCCTTCCGTGGTGCGTATTTTCTGAGTTAGGTGAAATACGCCCGATTATTTGGTTGATATCTCGTGAATTCCCTGTACTCCACAGATCTCGCGGCGGGCGAGAGGTGTCCGGGGTGAAGGGGGGGAGGGGGAAGGTCTACGCTTCCGCTCCACATGTACTGAAAATTTTCCACCGGCCCTGGTTCCACGTGCCGTCTGGAAGGCGCCTAGCGAAGTGCGCGAGGCGGGGTTGGTGTGAGGGGGGGATGGATGTGAGCCAACGGCGTTCCCTAATCCCTAAACCTGCATAAATATTGCATTGAGGGTGGGTGTTGTAATATAATATACAATGCAATATTAAAAGTTTTTATATTCTTAAGATGGCAATACTGTAAACAAATTATTAGCTATCAAGCTACCTTTGTTGTGTCATGGCGCTATGTGCCTTGTTGAAATTATATTGTTCTTTCTTAAAACTAATAAATAGTTTATTCAAGTGATCCGGAGTATTTCTTTATAAAACCTACAAAACCATATGACAATCATGAAACAATGTAAATAGCAATAGTATGGGCTAGTATGCACATGATCCCATGTTGGTGTATTTACATTTGACTGCACACCCAGCAGTAGCGCTGCAAGCACCAACAAGTATTTATAGACACTGGAATGTAGTGAAAGCAGTACTAACGCGAGGAACACCAGATGATACAAAGAAAGTATACAGAGTAAAGAAAAGTGCTAGGATGATGCCAAAGATGTTGCTCTACATAATTAACGTACTTCGACAGAAGAGTCACAATCGAGCCGAAAACCACAGGGTGGTTGTATTTCAGTATAACCCACCATATGGATTGTTCAGACTATACAGGGATCCCATGGTTACCTGGTCCACAGTACTTGCCAGTGTTGGGGCTTCTGTGTGCCCACAAACCATTTTACTCTTTGAGCAGGCAAATCTGTGATGCTAACACTTATTATGTGTGCTGTCATTTGTCATCTACTCTGCAGCAGTTGCAGCTCTGTTTGCAGTGGTGCCATGCCAGAGTAACATGGAATGCCATAAACTGGTGATGTGCGATGTTAAGTGAGGAGATGCCCCTGGTAAATGCCACAATCACAACCTCGCTATTAAGCAGTACACTCCCCCCTCTGCAAGCATTAAGACCTGGGAAGACACAACTTACAATAGCCAACCCTCACTCATCACATTACATGGAGCATTGATGACCCAGTGGTATGAGGATGAGAACCTACGCCCCATCTGCTCCTATTTCTAGCTGGGATTCTAGGTGTGAAATTCCAGCAGGATAATGCCTGAGCACACATGGCACAGGTCGTCCAGGACTGCCTCCATCATGTCCAAACACTTCCATGGCCTGACCACTCCTCTGATATGTCCTTAATCATCAAGCATAATGTGATACCAGTTGAAATGTGCCACCACCATACCACAGTATCCAGGATTTGTAATACACAGTCCAACAATTGTGGACCTGTTTGCCTCAAGATATCTGGTGTCTGCTAGACTTCATGCCAGACTGTGTTGCAGCATGTATTGCAGTGTGAGGGGTTGCAACACACTATTGAAAATGACCGGGTGGTGTACCAAAGATTCATATATAATTGTCCTGATGGTCTGTTTTTGTGATCATGTGTATTATCCACCTGTATCTCTACCTTTATAAATTTCAGTACCATCCAATACATTCTTCTGTGTATGCTATTTTTATTTTCTGGCAGTGTACCCTATGGAAAACGTNTATAAATTTCAGTACCATCCAATACATTCTTCTGTGTGTGCTATTTTTATTTTCTGGCAGTGTACCCTATGGAAAACATTATATATATATATTTTCTTTGTTTGTGTTAAAACACATGGATGCAAGAAGACAAACTATGAAGTAAAATCAGTTAATTAGAAATAATAATTGTTAATGGATTATTAAATTAACTTATTATAAGATATTAGCTCTGACGTTATTGAAAAATTATGCAATTAAAATATATCTATAATTTACATACCACCTTATATCAACTCATTCTCTACCACACTTGGCCCATCCATTGTGATTAGACACATGAAACTTGGAACTAGTACAAATTTGCATAATACAATATGCTATATCTAGGGGCCATTATTTATGAATTGATTCAGATGAAACCATCAAATTCAGATTGCAGCTAACACTCGCAACTCAGAACAAGTCAACGATTTATGCTTACAAATGGAAACAAATTATACAGTAAAACAAAATAATTTATTAATTTTAAATATTATATGCAAGTATTTAAAGGTTTGTTATTTATACTATAAATTTATTAATGAAATTAATTTCAGTCATATCAATTAATATTTAAATATCACTAGCCCCAAAATTTAATATTTTTTATAAAAATAACATTAAATTAATGAACTTTCTGAATGTAAGTCGAGTAAGAAGACAAAATGCAATGCATGCATTTTAACAAGGTATTTACTCTGCTATCAGTTATTCCAACACATAAAACTGGTGTTGCTGTATCACGCTCACAGAATACCTGGATATTACGGAGGCATCACATAGCTGTCAATGTGAATTTAACAGACAGTCTTGCCTTTCACGCAAGAACAAGTAAACAGCTCATCACTTACAATTATGTTAATTATTTCCTCCTTCACAAAGCTTTTTTTTTTTTTAATTGTGTATATTTACATATTTGGTTTTACATTTTCAGTTATAAAATGTCTCTTGTGCCCTGGGTGCAGTCATGACATCATGAGTTCTGTCATCACAATTATTTCATGGAAAATACTGTATGATACATAACATTTCTGCATTATATATTTAATTCTTACCTTTATCATGCAGCAACATTCAGATTTAGGAGATAACTGACCTGCTAATTAACCATTCTGCTACTTAAACTCAACAAGAAAAAAAAATATGACACCAGCAAGCACCTTTAAATAATTATAATATTAATAATTTGTTCTGTTTGTAGTGCTAAGTACTATGTCTTGCTACGTACTTGTGGCGTGCCCCAAAAATATTTTATTTATATTAAGTATTTAATTCTTTTTTTTATTCCCTTCTACAACAAGAAGCTATATACTAAATGCTTACCACAGCCAACCATCTACACAATTATAAATATTCAGAAACTACATATCAATAAGTTCACTCTAATCTGTATCAGATATATTCCGCACATACCCATCTAACTTTGGGAAACATAACTATTTTTTTAAAGTGAAAATCCTACATCGAGTTCATATTCCCTACCAGCACACTTGGTGCTAATATGGAAACAGGTTAGGTTCCTCAACAGTGCACTGTTTGGTTTGAGTCTCTCTTACATCCATTATTTGTTATGCACTGAATCGGNCAGGTTAGGTTCCTCAACAGTGCACTGTTTGGTTTGAGTCTCTCTTACATCCATTATTTGTTATGCACTGAATCGGGGGGGTGTACATAGATATGAGATTACTGTCCGTGTTAATTGAAGTCAAAAGTTTTTAGTCCTTCATAACTCACATTCAATATGTATATTTAATAGTGATTATAAATGCCATATGTAAGTGATTTTTTTTTCNCAGGTTAGGTTCCTCAACAGTGCACTGTTTGGTTTGAGTCTCTCTTACATCCATTATTTGTTATGCACTGAATCGGTGGGGTGTACATAGATATGAGATTACTGTCCGTGTTAATTGAAGTCAAAAGTTTTGAGTCCTTCATAACTCACATTCAATATGTATATTTAATAGTGATTATAAATGCCATATGTAAGTGATTTTTTTTTCAATCGTAGTAACGAAAAATATTTTCAATTTCAATGTTCTTATCAGCAGGGAGCAACTTACTCCCGTTATTTCTTACAACATATTAAGAGTAGCATCATATGCAAAATGGTAACTAGAAAAAACATAGTAGAATGAGGACCAGATGAACACATTTTCTAGCACTAGGAAGCAAAGTACCACTTGCACGCATGTCCAGAGATAGTTATCAATTAATACTTGTATATACATATCCAAGCATACATGGTTCATTATATATATTTTTTGAAATCGCATAAATAACGAACTCAGAACATGTGGGAAGAGCTGTGTTAGCATTTTCTCAGGTCAGGATGTAAGTTGACAAGACATCAAACTTAACACACAGGCATTATCAATTGTAGGATCAAAATTACTATTATAAACATCATGTCCTGCCAACACTCAGGACCTACACCCTCATTATTGATGAGTGCCTGGCTACCTACAATGTGAAAGACAAAATGGTTACAATACTGTTGTTAGTTATAAAAGTAGCTCAATTGCTTTCCAGCCACTGTCATGCTCACTAATATACAGGGATTCACTGTGCAATTAGGATTCATTATCAGGGAAATCCAAATAGCCTGCATCGATGACAGCACATACAGCCGTATATTCAAGCCTCCGTTCTCACAGCATATGCCGGACAGAAAAAGCAAAACCACTTGCTTATGAAACATTTCTTGTTAAATTGGAGATATGGAATATGGTGAAATAAAAACTTCACTTACAGAAATGTTAGCGATGAATGATTGGCCTTCACTACCAGTTAACAACAGAAGTGGTGGCTACAAATATACTGTTCTGAAAAAATCACAATTATTAATTTACAAACTCAGTACAGTTACATGCTATTATATAACGAGTCAGCAGGCATCAGAAGCAAGCACTGGCCCATCCAGAATGGTGGCAGAGTGGGGGAGGCGTAAGAGAGGGGGAAGGTAATACACTGAAGAGCCAAAACAACCGGTACAACTGCCTAATATCATGTAGGACCCCCGCAAGCACGCAGAAGTGACGCAAGACGACGTGGCATGGACTCGACTAATGTCTGAAGGTATGAAGGAGGCAATTCACAACATGAATCCAGCAGNACGCAAGACGACGTGGCATGGACTCGACTAATGTCTGAAGGTATGAAGGAGGCAATTCACAACATGAATCCAGCAGGGCAGTCCACAAATCCATAGGAGTGTGAGGCGGTGGAGATCTCTTCTGAACAGCACGTTGCAAGGCATCCCAGATATGCTCAATAATGTTCATGTCTGGTAATTTAGGTGGCCAATGGAAGTGTCTAAAGTCAGAAGAGTGTTCCTCGAGTAACTCGGTAGCAACTCTCGACATGTGGGGTGTCGTATTTTCCTGCTGAAATATTCCACGTCCGTCGGAATGCACAATGGACATGAATGGGTGCAGGTGATCGGACAGGATGCTTACGTATCTGTCACCTGTCAGAGTCGTATCTAGACGTATCAGGGGTCCCATTTCACGCCAACTGCACACGCCCCATACCATGACAGAGCCTCCACCAGCTTGAACAGTCCCCTGTTGACATGTAGGGTCCATGGATTCATGAGGATGTCTCCATACCCGTACAAGTCCATCCGCCCGATATAATTGGAAACGAGACTCGTCAGACCAGGCAATGTGTTTCCAGTCATCAACAGTCCAATGGCAGTGTTAGCGGGCCCAGGTGAGGCTTAAAGCTTTGTGTCATGCAGTCAAAAACAGTGCCCGAGTGGGCCTTCGGCTCCGAAAGCCCATATCAATGATGGGCCGTTGAATAGTTCACACCCTGGCACTTGTTGATGCCCCAGCATTGAAATCTGAGGCCAATTTGAGAAAGGGTTGCACGTCTGTCACGTTTAATGATTCTCGTCAATCGTCGTTTGTCCCGTTTTTCTAAATCTTTTTCCGGCCACAGCGATGTAGAAGATGTGATGTTTTACCGGATTCCCGATATTCACGTTACACTTGTGAAATGGTCGTACGCGAAAATCCACCTTTTATCGCTACCTCGGAGATGCTATGTCCTATCTCTCGTGTGCCGACTATAACACCACACTCAAACTCACTGAAATCTTGATAACCTCTCATTGTAGCAGCAGTTACCGATCTAGCAACTTTGCCGGACGCTTGTTGTCTTATATAGTTGACGCATTCTGCGTCCCTATATTTTATTCGTCAGAACACACGCTCTGGCGAAGCTCGCAGGCAGACGACCGNTCCCGCACGTGCAGAATGGAACAATAAACTTCCATACCAGAGTCGAGGGGCGACGCCGGACCCAAGTGCGGATAGCCAGTGCACCGAACACGTGTTTACGACCAGGGGACCCACCAAGTAGCACGTGCAGGGCGAAGCACTAAAACTTCTAGACCAGAACCGAGGGACAACGCCGCCCACGTGTTTTACGACTCAGGGGGACGCGGCGGCCGCCCCGGACACGTGCAGAGATGGTGCAAGTTGAATATGGTGATCGAGCCTACAAAACCACGAGGAGGAGGGAGGTACGGATCAGTCAGTCTAGGATCGAGCAGTCAGGCAGTCAGTCGGAGGACCTGAAGCGAGGCGTCCGGGTCGGAGCCGGACGAAACCAGTGCGAGGATCGATCAGTCAGTCAGACGCCGTCGAGCGAGCAGTGCGGAGAGAGCCGGGGGTTCAAGAGGGCGTCGAGACGCCAACGCCAATCGAGAGAGAGTGTCGCAGCCTAGACGTTCCAGTCTACCTACCGAGAGACGAAGCAGTCCCGAGATCGCCGGCTGAGAGAAGACCAGCGCCGCAAGTCAGATAAGTAGAGTTCTACACCAAGTGTAAAGAATCTTGCCCCCCCACGACGCAAAATCATCGCGTCAAGCCATACGTAGCCTACATAGGGGGAGGGGAAGGAAGAGTTGTCTCGTGAGTTCATGTACCAGTTAACCTGTTAAGCAACAATAAAACTTGATTATGTGAACTCGCAAAGGAAGTGTATTGATTTGGTAAATTAGCACTAGGGACAATATGTCGACATATTCCTATGCCCTAACACGGAGGGCCAGCATCATTCGCTAGCACCTTACGCAGAGAGCAGATGCAATACCTACTTATAAACCATAGCAATAGGGGGGTATCATAGTTGTCTTATTAGCAAAGTATAGGTCAATGTGCATAATGTATAATATCATATTTTTGATACAGTAATATATATATTTATTTCTTTATTTAATCTTTTGAATTGGAATTACACCAAACTTCATGGTACCACTAACAATGTAGGCTAGTATGTCCTCGTAACAACTTCAACTAAGCCTGAACTCTCCATGCCGTACACAGTCGCAGGCAAGCATCACTCGCCCATTCATTAGTACAGCATAGTTTGGCCAGCAGGGATTCTAGAAAGCACCTAATACAGGGTTTTCAGGGTGACATCTCAGACCCCCAGCAGGGATATGGTCTTCAACGCAGGGGTTCAGAAAACAAATTGTGTGGCACATATTTTTGGATGTTGGGAAGGGCTAATGCTTTCATAGTAGTACACATCAACCGGAATTTTGTGCAGTAGTGAATAGATAAAAAGATATTTCATGAGAACCTGTGAGACATATACGTTCTTGTGATATAGTCAGTAAACATGTTTATCTAACTGAGTTACACATCTTTTACGCCACATACAAAACTTCATAGTAACCTACAAAAAAGCAACCAATCATATGTCGAAACTAGTGAATTGGACAGAGTGATGAAAACTTGAGGGTACCGACCAGCATCATTATTAATCAGTACACGCTGGTAGATATACGTGCAATGACCAGTGTTTTGGTCACATTTAAGTTACGTAATGGATCATCCCCTACAAAATGGGATGAAACCAACTATTTAAAACTCCAACAAATAAGTGATGATGTCAGGATCATATAAGATTAACAAAAGATCTAACACACTTATATAGTCATTAAAACTTCAGTCCGAGCCACCATAGTCCACACCGTCATCGGGGGGTTACTTAAGCAGCCGGGGTAACTTAAGCCATTTTGTTAGGGAAATTTTGAATGCTGATATTGGCAACACTGTATTCAGATTGTTTTTTTGTGTTCGTGCCACATGGTTGATATTTTTATTAAGTTTTTCACTGTATATTTTAATAGTTTGTATGTTCTAAAGGTAAGTTTATATTCGTATATTTCTATGAAGGTTAAATTTATCATTTATTTATACCTTACATAACTTTAGTTACCAATGTTATATTTTTAGTTGAATTTAATATAAACATTCTCCAATATAATCTTAAACAATACTTCTATTGTTGTCCCACTATATAGATTATATTTCCATCATGCTTTTTTTAAATTTAAGCTTAAATTCATGGCCACCAAAAACAAGTGGCTTTTGTTACCCCGTACTCATTTGTCATATCGTAGTATATGAAATTATAAATATTTAACAAGTCTTTTTTCTCTTTTTCACTAGAAAAGATGCCTCGAAAGTACCAAAGGCCTATTGGAGCTCAAAAATATCAAGATTACACAGAAGATCACTTAAAAAAAGCAGTTGAAGAGGTGAAAAAAAAACTTATCTATACGGAAGGCTGCCGAATCGTTTGGGATTTCAAGGTGTGCATTTACTGCAGCAGTAAAAGGAAAGACAAACAAAGTAGGGAGACCTTGTGTTTTAGATGTTAAAGACCAATTGAAATTAGTGGAATGTGTATGCATGGCTGGAGATTGGGGGTTTCCGTTAACGGTCTTTGATATCAGGTTGATCGTCAAAGGATTCCTTGATCGAAATGGACGAACTGAACCAAGACTCAAAGAAAACATGCCAGGTATAGATTTTGTTGAATCACTTATAAAGAGACACGCCGGGATTCTTTCTAATAGACTTTGCCAAAATATTAATAGAACTACAGCGGCTGTCACTAAAGAAACCATAAACAGTTATTTTGACGAGCTTGCATTGACAATTGAGGATGTAGACCAATCTATGATTGTAAATTATGACGAGACCAATGTGACAGATGATCCAGGACGTAAAAAAGTCATAGTAAGAAGAGGCTCACGTCATTCTGAGCGCATTATTGACTTTTCAAATTCAAGTAGAACCCTAATGTTTTCGGGGAGTGCCGATGAAACCCTACTCCCTCCTTACATTACATATAAGACAGCAAACCTATATGATTCATAGACTGAAAATGGCCTTAAGGGTGGTGTTGTGTATAATAGATCTAAGAGTGGGTGGTTTACCCTGGAAATATTTGAGGACTGGTTCCAGAAGATAGCTTTACCATATTTCAGAAAGTTTGACAAAGATGTTAAAAAGGTGTTGTTAAGTGACAACCTTTCAAGCCACATTTCGCCACATATTATTGACGAATGCAACAGATATAATATCAAGTTTGTGCTGCTACCCCCAAATAGTAAGCACTGCTCAGCCTTTAGATGTGGCTTTTTTCAGACCCTTAAAGATAAAGTGGTGTGAGATTCTAAATAACTGGAAAGAGATAAATCGTGGCACTGTGCCAAAAGACAGGTTTCCTCGACTCCTAAAAAAGTGTCTTGATAACTTAGGAGAAGAAAACATCAAGAAAAACTTGAAGAGTGGTTTCAGAGCAGCAGGCATTGAGCCATTAGATCGACACCAAATATTAAAGAGGCTTCCTTATTGTAATAAAAATTTATTGTAATAAAAATTATTCTAGCAGCAATTGGATCCAATCATTTGAAACCTACCTTCAGGAGAGTAGGAAGAATGAAACGAAACCCATAATAAAAGCAAACAAAAGAAAATTAAATGTTCCCGCTGGAAAAGAGATTGAAGGACTTCAAGCAGAAGCCTGTAAAAATGATCCTGAAGCAAGCAATTCAAAAGAGCCTAAAAAAAACACAAAAAAAAAGGGCCAGAAGGCATTCAGATTCAAGTGACGATAATGATGGCACGTTCTCGGTGCGAGATTCTGATTCAGATCTTACATTAAGCGAGTCCACTGATGGAGACTTCGAGGTAAAAGTTTCAGAAAAAAACCTAATTCACCAAAGAAAACAACAGTTAAAATAGAGGAGCTTGAGTCAGATGTATATGTGATTGTAAAACTAATCTTCAACGAAAACACTAAAAAGCCAGTGACAAAACAATTGTATGCTACTGTACTTGACACTGAACCGGAGCAAAAAAAAGTGAAGGTAAATATTTTTTCGGAAATGCTCCAAATCAATGGAAAATTGCTGTGTGTTCCCGATTGTGGATGATGAGATGAATGTGAATATTTCAGACATTGTCACTATTGTAGAGCCTATTAAAATCAATAGAGGTCGTCATACTTTACCATTTGATCTCAACTAATCAATCAATGTTAAAATAAACATCTTCGCGCTGTGTTGTATAAATTAAACACTAGAATTGTCACATTTTTACTTTTAACACTACTATTACCATCAATAAAAGTCTTAAACACTATTTTTACGTTTATTTGAGCCCTGTGTACGGCTTTTGTTAACCCATCAATAACCATCTTAAGCTGAACATTGGTTTCTTACCAATGGCCTAAGTTACCCTCTACTGGGGTAACTTAGGCCACCATGTTTCAATTTTTTAAATTTTAACATGCATGTTTTTGAAAACTTTTCTGTATGCAAACATAAAAAGTAACTACATACCCAAGTTTTAAGCTAATTAGTTAATCTCTAAAGTAAATAGTCTTGGATTGGCGGATGTTTGAAATTGAAAAGTGGCTTAAGTAACCACCGGTGACGGCACTGTTTTGCTTTTTTACTTTGGCTTCTGTGACAGGCCTGCCTGAAACTCAATTTAAGTCCTGTATGCAAGAGTTGGTGCTGCTTACATAGTTGTTGTACCACATAATTATACATTTAATTGCTTGATATCCTTCGGAATTAGTAGTGTCTTTTGGTGAAACATGTTAATTATTCAAATATCATCATGCAAGGGTAACTGCATAGTGGTTGAGTTACACCATCCTAGTATTACTTCTTGTTCCCTCGGTGTGTCATTCATGTGAACCCATGTTCCCTTGTTCAGTACAGTGTATATCCCTAGATTGTATGCAGTCAGTTTTGGTTATAAGTGTGCACTTCCACCCCTTTAACATAAGATGCTGAGCCCATCTAGAGCATTTATGGCATATATAACTACAGTAGAATTTTTTGTTTGCATGTACTTCCCCCCTTTCCCCTTATGGTTCTGACGGATGTAACTGTAAAGTAATTTTCTTTCAAAATTGTGTACAACTTAATTTTAGCACATCCGCACCTGTCAAGCACCCCAGTCTTGGGTCATCCAGTCGACTAATTATAGTGTGACAGTCTTCAGCTGTCCACACCCCTTTAAAAAAAATTTCCCCCATTACACAAAATTACTTTTTATTTTACATTTTTTGCAGTACACACATTTACAGCCATGTGAGGATCATATTTGGTCTCTCGGCTCTCCAGAGATAGCAGTACTATTTGTCCTTTGCAGGAGTCATTTATTTACATCCCATTGGCAGGGTAAAGTAAATGTTTCAGTGTGGAATTTATGTTTGCAGTGTAAAGTGTAATCCCCTTGTTGCCTGGATCTATGTGCACAAGGTGTTCTATGCTACTTTTACTAAGTGCATTTTGTTCCTCTTGCCAAAATCATGTACATGTTTTGCATCTGTATCTGTCATTTGTCTGTACACTCGTACACAATTATATTGAGTAAACATTTCAGGATGGAAGTTTATGTTGACAGTATACAATATAATCTCCTTGTTGCCAAGGTGTGTGTGTATAAGTTGTTATATTTTGTAGTCAGTCAGTGTGTGGAGTTTGTCATGCTGAAATCTTGTTCCTGTTTTGTATCTGTATATGTTAGTTGTCTGTGCACCTCACGTACAATATTTTTGGGTATAACTATTTGGAGTGCTGTAAGTCTCTGCCTAACACTGGCATTTTAACAGCATATTATGTAATATCAAGTCTCCAGCTGTTTTAAGGCCACATTGGCACAACTTCCTACTCCAAAGAGAAAGTCATGTGCTTGAGTACATACACATCCCGTGTACTGGTACCCATGGACATTAACTTAATTATCCTCCTGAAACCCTCCTTCATCATAACCGAGGGACAGACAGCAGCTGGCACCCCTGCCATATGCGAGGGTTGCCTAACATTGCACCACAACATGTGTACCACTATGCAGGAACGAGTCACATTTTGGAATGAAACATTCACCTGCCATGACTTTATGGTGAAGTTTGCACCACAACTGAAGCCAGAGGCACAATGTTCAACTTAAAAACCTGTTTGTACATGCCTACCTACCTAATGCCATGGCACAATTTCACATCCCACCAATGAGTGTACTATTACAGAGATTTGTAGGAGAACCCCATGAAGAACAGACACCCTTTTTGGCACAGTAGCGAAAACAATTTACTGTGCATGGAGTATATATTATAGAATGGCCAATGTGAGCAAGAGCAGCATTAATAGGAGAAGAAAGTCAATGGTGGGATCTTCAAAAACCCTACCAGTTGTCATGGGCACAATTTGCAATGCATTTTCAACAACATTTTGCGGACCCTTGCAGGATAGACTGACTCACAGTCCTGTTAAACTGTGAACAACAGGAGCTGACATAACCAGCCTAGGGTTTCATTCACCGGTAATTACAAGTGGGCCAGAGGTTTCTTTCAGATAAAACCCCCTGGAATCAATGGACATTATTAAAGACCTTCTTTGACCAGAATTCCAATTCCAATTACAGACCCATGGGCAGACAAATATTGACCATTTTATAACCAGCTAGTTTTGACCCTGAAACAAGACTACTAAGCACAGTACTGATATACATCAGATAGTAAGTCAAAGACAGGCAAGCTAAAAGCAAAGTCAATTGAGCCTCCACCACCCTCGGCAGTAGCTGACATGGCACCAATGACTCCAGTAATCCTACCCCAGACTACGCCCAGAAGGAATGCATGAGACCCAACCAACCGAACAGCCAGTTGTCCACCCAAAGATATCCAAATAAAGTGAAGAGGCCCAATCTGAGTTAGTCGCAGAGCAGCCCAGCTGTCTAGAGGCAGTGAGGGAGTAAAAGTTAGATATGTAATGTTTTCAAGTGATCACTCATAATTATGTAATTCCAGTAATTTATCAAATGCAAAGTTATAATTTTGCTCCCAAAATTTCTATAGTAAAAACTTTAAAGAAAAAAATAGTAATACATGTAACTGAAATACTCATCTTGAACTTATTAACGTACCCATTAATATGGTTTGTTATTAAATAGCTATGTTTTGTATTTGACATGTGCCACGTCTCAAGGCCCTAGCATCTGTTTGTCACGCCGCCTGCACCGCCACTAGACCACACCCATAGGGGACATAGCAGTACCTCAAACTGTAGGCAGTCAAATGGCCAACTCCCAGCCATCATAAAGTACAGAAACATGCCAAGCAGACCTGCTGGTGATGTCCTATACTTAGGGCCTTAAGAGATAATTTATAAGTAGTGTTGGGTAGTAACTTAATGAAAATGATGAGTTCCTCACTAATGAGTTACTTTGAGGTAATTTTTTTGAAACTAATTACATTTTTCTGCAAGGTAACTTGTAAATTAACTATGTTACTAATTAATTGTAATGGCCAGAAAAATTAAAGTTATTTTTCTGTTACATTTTGCCTACAACAGTTTCATCTGATGTGCAGCATGAATAGCTGAAGTTGGGAGGGGGGGGCCCTTCATGAGGTACCACCTTAAGCCTAAAGAGGCAGGGAGTGCTCCCTTCATGTAGGTTCACATTCCTAAAATTAATACTGTTACCTGAACTGCCATCTGCCCTGTCTGCTTCCCATTTATTTATTTCTTGCCTGTGAACCATGTATGATAATTAGTGATATTGAAATGCTGAAGTGGAAATAGACAGTGAAGAAAATTGTTTGCCACTTCCTAAACTTAAAGATTATTTCTTTTGTGGAATATAAAATAACTAAGATGCAAATTTAAAGTAAATATTTATTTTGAGTTAGCAAGTATTTATTTAGATTGAGGGCAAAATACTAGCGCTATGAATTTAATTTTAAAATATATAACATCTGCATATGTCAGGAATTATGTACATGAATTATATTTATTTATAAACCCTACATTTCCTTAAATAATTTTATTAAAATTGTTAGATATCTACATTTAGTGCATTTTTAAAAAATCTAAAAAACTACAACTGGCAGAATTTAAACAGAAACCTACAAAATCACACATTACTAAATTATGAATTGAACAACTCTAACATGTCTGAAGGTTTGAAAATCTGGTAACTTTTTAATTAGTCAGACCTAACATGTTTTCTTGTATTTTGTACAAAACTGTTTGCAAATATTTTAACTGTTACCACAATAAGAGGTTGCAGGTGTATTTACAGTCAAACAAATAATATATATTAGAAAATTATAAAGTAACAAGGTCATTCTCTAATTTCCAGATTTGGCAAACCAGTTAATTTTAATGTTTGGCTTTAATTTAATAGATGCCCACAACATAACTTTGTTTACTGTGTGACTGCTGGTACTATTTTAATGTAAGCATAACTAGCAAACTACAAAACATTTCCACACTTTTGCTATATTTGCTCAATCTGCAATTTAAATTAACAAATTTAGTGTTATATATTTGGCAAATTGCTTGCCAGAAATAGATTTGAAACATTTTAATAGAAACTATTCCTTACCAGTCATTACCAGCACAGCATTTCCTCAATGATTTTAATTCATATCGAATACAAATTTAGTACACTGGAGAGCCAAAAAAACCGGTATAGGTGTGCGTATGCAAATAACAGAGGTTTGGAACCAATCAGAGTAACGGGATGTGGTCAGAAGTGCCTATACAAGACAACAAGCATCTGGAAAAGTTGCTAGATCGGTTACTGCTGATACAATGGCAGGTTATCAAGATTTAAGTGAGTTTGAACGTGGTGTTATAGTCAACGCACGAGAGATGGGACATAGCATCTCCGAGGTAGCGATAAAATGTGGATTTTTGCATAAGACCATTACACGAGTGTACCGTGAATATCGGGAATCTGGTGAAACATCAAATCTTCAACATCGCTGCGGCCGGAAAAAAAAAAATGAATGAACGGGACAAACGACAATTGACGAGAATCATTAAACGTGACAGACATGCAACCCTTTCTCAAATTGGTGCAAATTTCAATGCTGAGGCATCAACAGGTGCCAGCGTGCGAACTATTCAACGGACCATCATTGATATGGGCTTTCAGAGCCGAAGGCTCACTCGTGTACCGTTGTTGACTACATGACACAAAGCTTTACGCCTTGCCTGGGCCTGCCAACACTGCCATTGGACTGTTGATGACTGGAAACACATTGCCTGGTCTGACGAGTCTCGTTTCCAATTGTATTGGGCGGATGGATGTATGCGGGTATGGAGACATCCTCATGAATCCATGGACCCTACATGTCAACAGGGGACTGTTCAAGCTGGTGGAGGCTCTGTCATGGTATGGGGCGTGTGCAGTTGGCGATAAATGGGACACCCGATACGTCTAGATATGACTCTGACAGGTGACATATACGTAAGCATCCTGTCCGATCACCTGCACCCATTCATGTCCATTGTGCATTCCGACGGATGTGGACAATTCCAGCAGGACAATGTGACATCCCACACGTCAAGAGTTGCTACCGAGTGGCTCCAGGAACACTCTTCTGACTTTAGACACTTCCATTGGCCACCTAAATCACCAGACATGAACATTATTGAGCATATCTAGGATGCCTTGCAACGTGCTGTTCAGAAGAGATCTCCACGCTTCGCACTCCTATGGATTTGTGGACCACCCTGCAGGATTCATGGCGTGAATGGCCTCCTGCATACCTTCAGACATTAGTAGAGTCCGTGCCACGTCGTCTTGCGTCACTTCTGCGTGCTTGTGGGGGCCCTACACGATATTAGGCAGTTGTACCAGTTTTTTTGGCTCTTGTATTATTATAGGCCTATATATAATGCTATAAATATTAAACATATATATGCGTGTACGTTTCTTTTAATCCAAAACACGGCACTTTTATGTTAACGACAATATAAAATAATTGTTATATATAGTTTTGTGTTTTGGCATTTCGAAAGAGATGCAACAAATAATAAGTTTTATTAAATTATTGACAAGTAATCTGAATTTTGGAACATACTACTTGTTCTTGTGACAGAATAAACTTTTATGCAGGAATCATATTTTAAAAGCCCGTGTTAATGTTGAATTTCAATTTTGTCTGGTTTTAAATGTTTCTTTTTTTTTGTTCTGTAGAAATATCTCAACTGATTTATCTGCTTAGAAGAAACTTGTTTTATTTTATATTTTGTTAAGTGTATTACTAACACTGTGAGATAAATTTTCTGTATTATTATACTTAATACATTTATTACTCGTCTCATATTACTAACATTATAACTAAATACTGGTTTTATTGTTAAACACTCTGTTTGTTCAATACAATATTTTAACATTTAGTATATACAATGCTGCAAGAGTTTTGTGTATTGGTATGTTAGATTTATGATAATATGAAATAAGGTATGACAAAATGTTAAAATTAAAACATTACGATACTGAAAAGTAATTCAGCTAGTGGGAAGAAACATGTGCCTTACTATGTCACTGAATGAATTTAATTCTTAAGGAGGAATCTTATTTAAGAAAAGGATTGTGTTTATATTAGTTCAGTGGTTTACTAGTTGTATAGATGCTATGTTTCTTGACAGAACACTTATTTGTGTTATTCTTATAATAATGTTATTTTCAGCCTACTTTAACCAAAAGTATTCAAAAGTGTGGTGAGCTAAAGGAAGCCTACACACACATAAGTCATTTACTAAGTAATAGATTTCATTTAAGTTACTTTAAAATTAATGCTTGGTTACATTTTTTTGAAAGTAACGAAAATTATTTGAAGTTAGGTTATTCAATAATGTAACTCAACTTAACTGAAATTACTTTTTAAATGTAACATACCCAACATTGCTTCTAAGTATGAAATTGTTTGGGTCGGCAAAAATATTCAAAAATGTCCCAACACGGACAAACACCATGGAACATAAAGACCACAATGGGGAACTCGCAATTTCTACAAACCATGTAAATCCTCCGTACCCCCTTTATCACTGGGTCTTGGCATAATGAATTGAATTTAAGTTAAGTGATTGTTATTGTAGTGATGTGCAGTGCCGGACTTAGAGACCAGGGCCCCTAGGTAATTACAGAGTCCGGGCCCCCTTTTTGGTAATTTAACAAAATAACCTATTTTATTTAGGTAGACTAAATTTCATCAATAATACACAGGAAATGCTTCATATATCATATAAATATTCGAAATTAATAAAAATAAAAAACTTTTAGACAATATGCGTTTACTGAGCTAGACTTCTCCTAAACTAAATTGCTAGATCAATGATAGATCAAATCTTTTTTACACGGGTCAATAAAATTATCCAATTTTGGCTACTGTAATAATAAGTAGCGCTGTCTTGTCCTATGTTCTGTATTAATTTAATTACTGTTGTACATTTGTACTTTCCTATTTGATTTTCTTGATAAATAAAATTTAAAAAATTGTTTGTCNCCCAGACTAGTGCCCTAGGCAGGTGCCTTGTTCGCCTAGGCGGAAGTCCGGCACTGGTGATATGCATAAATTTTGTTACTGAAATTCATTTAAGTGATTAGTGAATTCAAGAAGGTTTTAATAATATCATTGTATTTCTTGAATTTGAGCATGTGTACTAGAACCCCTTTGTGCTAAATGGACTTGCCCACTGAAAAAAGCATAACTGTATCATAATTGAGATAGTTGAAATCAAAATACTTAATGTGGTCAATTGTTAAAATGTAGTGTTTATTTTCAACTACAGGCACAAAATCATGAAAAAATAATGACATCATTTTTGGGAAATCTTGTTAGACATTATAAATGCTAACTTTAATATTTTTTCCCTGCTTAGAGCTAATGTCTTGTATTTTAAAAGTGTTTGTGTATTGATATTCAAATTCTATATTGTGAGAGTGTTGTCCCTTTCAATTTGTGTATATTTTTTTCTGCATTCTGGCACCTTTCCGGGTTATGTCTGTCTTCAGAACCCTCCATTGTTTCAGTCTGAGCTCAGGACGCAAGAATGGAGGGATTGCTGCACGACCCCCTTCAGCTACTTCATACTTTTGCACTAACCATTTAGTTTTATATAGTTAACCTACATTTGCCAATATTTTTCTTTCCTTGCTCCCAGGAAAATCTTTATATCGCTAGAGCATAACTCATGTAATGTATTACTAATATTTAGGCATTTGTCTACAGTTTTGATTACCAGCACATCTGAGTTGTTTTACTAGTGTCAGTGCCTCATATGAGGGATGTAACACGTGAGATGTGCAGTTCAATCACATATGAACTGTGTATGTCATCTTTCACTTGCCAGCTGTGCCCTCTCACAGCTTAATAGCTTTATAATAACTTACGTAAATACTGCTTATTCAACCTTCCATTTAATAGGCATGTGAGGAAATGTACTAACATTCTCATGACAGGAAGCA
Organism: Clitarchus hookeri; assembly: GCA_002778355.1. Classification (NCBI taxonomy): domain Eukaryota; kingdom Metazoa; phylum Arthropoda; class Insecta; order Phasmatodea; family Phasmatidae; genus Clitarchus; species Clitarchus hookeri. The sequence continues at coordinate 35,569 of NQII01000877.1, read as the reverse complement.
TTGTGAAGGGTTTACACTTCCCATAAGTAGGCATAGATGGTCTGACTACAGCGCTAACACCTACTATCATTGACACACAGATGCTCCAGGAATGCCACATGGGCGAATGGCCCACTAATTTCTACAAACCTCATGCTCTGAAGCTACTGGTGCCCTATATAGTGCAGTTATTCAATCCATGATTGCTCTTCCTAACTCCATGACATAAAGCCTACTTGCCAAAAACGAACCTTGTCCAAACCCTGGAGACCTACCCTATGTAAAATTACTGAATAATAAAATTTTTTATACATCCCAGAGCATTGGCACATTTTTTTGGATATTCATACATTTTATAATCTTGACTTATGAAGTCATAATAGGTAACTGAACTTGATTGAGGTATAAAAAAGTAAATAAATGGAATCTGTGTTGGTTACCTTAAGTGACCTTTGCAGACTTTAATGTCCAGTAAACTATTTTTTTTTCTATTAATGTTATAATATGTATAAACTCTATACATGTTTGGTGTTTCATTCAGTTATAATAATAAAATTAAATTCATCAGTCACTGTTCGTAAAGGGAGCATGAAAGAAATTTTTGAGTCTCAATCCTTTCTGCTAATGTTTCAATTTAAGGGTAGCTATTCTTGCATCAGAAATCTGATCCATCTTCCTTGATTTTGTTCTGCTTTATGGGTTAGTGATTAATGAGTGGTTAATTTTCCTTTTGGGGGACAGGCTTTCGATCATCACTAATACCTACTGCATAGGTCACTAAATAGGCAACAAGTTTGGAGACTAGACGGGTGTCAAAAGCATGAAGGAAAAAGTTCTGGTAAACATATACTGGGGCGTATTAGTCAATTAGAAAACTGCCATTTAAAGGAAGTATGTGAGGTTGCAGAATCTCATGAACATAAAATTGTGCCATAATTAGTGATAATGGAAGATCACAAACATTTTTTGAGCCAACATATCTTTGATAATACTCTAAATTAGTTTATTCTTTTATGATTGGATGAACAAGGTTTTGACTCGGAAGTTGTTTGCATACCAATCAGGAACTTTCTGCCTTATAGTATCAGAATCCTCACTGGCCCAGTGAAATGGGGTAGCAGCTTCATACATGCATAGCAGCCAATAAAAAAATTAAACAGTTGGACATGTGTACAGTATGTCGAATTCTAGCAAACAGTCAATTTGTCCCACGATAAACCATTATCTCTAGTCATCATGATACCCTGATCATTACCAGGGGTGACTTTGAACCATACGAGATATGCGCCCCACACCACAACACCGCCAGTTATAGCAATGCTTTACTCAGTAATGAAGTCCTGATTTATGTGCTTCCAGTGCCATTCCACTCCATACTCAAATACAGATGTCATTCATGTCTAAACAAAACCTGAACTCGTCACTTAAGACAATGCTTCACCATTTCTCAGCCATCCTTGCCACCCTATTAAGACAAAACTGCAAATAAAGTTGCTATTATCAAGGTATGAATGGAAAACTTAAGGGACTTCAAGAATGCAAGTCTTCTTCTGCAATTCACCTTGCAGAAGTGCAAGTGGAAACTGAGGTCATTAGTAATGCAGCTACACGTTTTCAGATGGTGGAAAAGAGACACTGTTGATTAAGTTTATGCCTGTCAGACAATGAAATACTCCTCTTTTGGTAGACATTCTGAGTTGGCCAGAGCCTTCTCAGCAAATATGTGGTCCATCTTGTCCCCACTCTATTCCTAACACCATTGCACAGTTCAGTTGCAACATACAAGGTGGCAGGCAGTTTGACGAAATGACTACCTTGCCTCCTGTAGTCAAAGATTGGCTTCCTCTGAAACTCTGTAAGTTGTTCATACCAACGTCAAATGCATTGCTGAGGTGTGCTAGTTACTTACCAACATTCCCTACATACACACATGCACACACACACTGATTATACTGCATAAACCTTCATCCTACAAATATCCACGTTGCCAAGGTTGCAGTGGTGTTATAAATCCCTGGTGGAAGTTAATAAGGAGAACTACCATATGCTTTATTTATCACAAGGAAAATTATAATGTGTAAGTGAAATAATGGATGCAAAAATACTATTTACCTACATTTCAATGTGTAGTGTCTATTTTTCTAGTAGGTATAGCCTGTTTCCACTATGGAAGAATTAGCAATGAGAAAATAAATTAGCCAGATCTTTAAGGTTCAAACGGTGAGTGATAACATACTTACTCTGTAATTTCCGCCTATGAAAGCGAGGTGAGCCAAGGAAGCTGTTCTTGATGGTGTTGAGGCGGGAGCGCCAGTGATGACTTGTAGTGCTGGTGAGTGGCGAGCCAGGAGGAGTACAGATAGTAATGCCACTCATACCTATAAATATAAGTAATGTTTAACGAAACTTATTTAATAAAATAGAAAACATTTAACCTTAAACCTTATAAATAATGTTTAGTAAAATTTATTTAATAACATAGAAAACATTTTCCTTTAAACAAAAGCATGTCTAAAAATTTTAATTAGTGTTTAATAAGACTTATTAAGTAATACAAAAACATTCACCCTAAAACAAAAGCAACATTTTATGGTAAATTACTTGATATATTGATGATCAAAAGTAGACTAGTTTTTACCATTTAAGATAACTTTTGTGTGATACACATATATTTGAAACTAATAAACCATTATACAAACTACCAAAGTTGTGGGCAATATTTCTTAAATATTACCAACAATCACATCATACAGTAACTAAAGCTATGTTATATGTACAATAAAAATGCTTCCCACAATTTGAAGAAAATTTGTTGGTATCAAATTTTATATAATGCGTGGTGTGTTAGAGGTAAGGTTGGCAATGGTGACCGGAAGTGTTGTTATATATAAGACAAGCCAGCATGGCTAGAAAGTGTGTTTTACCTATTTGGCAAGCTGAATAAAGCATTATAACAAAACATGGTGGCAGCGTGGCCAGTTCTTAAAGATCTGCTCAATCGTTTGGAGCACATAAAGTTTTCAACAAGTATATCATGGAGATTGCAATGGCAGATGAAAAACCTCCACGGGGTTCCTGCCACATGGGAGTATCTAACCTCAAACCACCATTGATTTTTGATTTCACTTCATCAGCACTCTGGAAGTAATGGAAACAGTGTTTCGTGTGGTATATGTCCATTTCTTGGTATATGGAAAAGGTGACAGTGCAAAAATCAACAGTACCTCCTTGGAGAAAAGGCACAAGAGTTGTGGGATTATTCAAGTCCCCAAACTATGAGATACGAAGACACGAGAGAATTACTTCAATCCTCATAAAAATGTAATTTTTCAGAGGTTTAAGTTCAATTCTTGTGTACAGGGCGTAGATGAACCAGTGGACGATTTTATAACTGAACTATATTTGCTGGCAGACAGTGTGATTATATGGAATTGAAACATGAACTAATCAGAGATCTCTTAGTGGTGGGGATGAAGGATAAAAGGACAAGCGAAGAACTTCAGCACTCCCCCCATGCGGAGGGGCACACCAACCCTGCAGTGTGGATTCTGTGGGCAGGGGCAGCATGATCGGTCTCGCTGCTCAGTCATAAGTTTTAAGCAAAGCAGGGTCACTGGATGGGTATGTGCAGAGCTTCTAACCCTTTAAGGGTTTGTAATATCTGGGAGATGCAAAGTAAGCAAAACGACTACCAGTTTGAAGATGAAGATCCAGGGGAGTTTTTAGGGGAATTAACTCTAACATTCAAGGCAGTGAATTCACAGTAGTGTGAACCAAGTCCAAGTCCATAGAAGTAGCCAATTTTGGAAACAAATATGAATTTCTTATAGACATTGGAGTTTATGTTATATGTATACCTAGCAGTATGGTGCCTAAGTCTTATCAAGAGTTATCTGGTAGGGATAAAATTAGAGGACCAGATGGTCTGTGCTTTAAAGTGCTGGGGTTTCTTTGTTTGCAGCTGAAGCATAAATATTTGTGTTATAAGGCTAAAGTCTATGTCATATCAAACCTTAAGACACCAATACTAGATAGGCCAGGATTGGTTAATCTTGAAATTGTGTCATTCAGGAGGGAAACTGTCGCTTTCAATGAGAGCTTAGAGTGCAATGTAAACATAACCTCCTTACAAACCCACTCCCTTGTAAATTTGGAAAAATAATTTCCCGGTTTTTTCAAAAGCGTAGGTAAAATTCCTGGGGAAATGATTATTCATCTGAATGACAATGGATGCCCACGGATTCAGTCTACTACTCGGGTTGTAGCAATACCTGTTCTAGGTAAGCTAAAAAAAGGAACTGGCTTGTCTGGTGAAACTCGGCATAATTGAGCCTATAACTGAACATAATGAATGGGTTTATCCAATTGTAGTTGTACCTGAAGGAGAGGGTGCATGTATATGTGGGGATTTTTCAAAACTTAACGAGTGCGTGAATAGACCCCATTTCCCGATCAGCAGCATGGAAGTCACCCTAGCTCAGTTGAACAGAGCAAAGTACCTCTTGAAGATTGTTGCAAACTCAGGATTTTACCAAATTAGGTTAGTCAAACAGAGCCAGTTGTTAACCACATTCATCACTCCTTTTGGGAGGTTTTTTTTAAGCGCTTACCATTTAGGATTTCTTGTGCTCCAGGCTATTTTACCAACAGAAGATCTCAGATTATTGAGGATATCCCAAGCACCACCTTCCGTGTGGATGACATTTTGGTATTTGTGCACACTATAGACGAACATGACAGAATTCTGCGAAAAGTCTTGCAGAGTATGGAATCTGCAGGTCATTCCATCAATATTGATAAAAGTGTCTTTGGGGTTAATAAAGAATCATACTTGGGGTGCGTCTTGAGCTCTGGTATTTCAGTTAATCCTTAGAGAGTGAGTGCTATCCAAAATTTTCCAGAGACAACCAACAAGCAGGAAGTTCAACAGTTTTTTTTTTTAGTAAATTTCTCTTCCAGATTTCTTAGAGAAAAATCAGCAATGCTGGAATAATTATTTGTACTGTTAGTAATAGGATTTGGTTCCATCTGGCACAGGTATCATACAACAAGAGGAAGGAGGAATCGCCAGCCACCTTGGTTGACGAGGCAGCCGACGGCATGGGATGGCCATGTAAAAGACAAAATGGCCTGTTTTATTCTATCATTCTAATTATTTCCTTCATTCGATTTTTACATTTCTCAGATTTTTGCTGATCGTGGATGGAAGCCATCAGTTTCATCTGATGTTACACTGATCTTTCAGTTCACTAATGATAGAAGATATCTCATTAATGTGCGAGAAATCTCCATCTTGTTTCAAAGCAATAAATTGTCTGAGTCTATCAACAAGTTAATTCGGGTCATCGGGAAACATATAGTCATTATTCTCAGCATCTTCTGCCTTCTCCAGTTTGCTCGTCATAGCAAATGTTGTGGAGGGGTGTGTCAGAGCATCAATAAAATCACCATCGTCTTCAGCACCATCACTTTCTTCATGTTAATTTTCACCAATACTGTCCTTATGGTCATCTTCACCCCCTGCTTTGTATTAAATATTAAATTTACTTTTCTTTTTAGCAGTACTTGTATAATGATCAGTATTAAGAGCTAATAGTAGTTTATTTTGAAGTTCATCAATTTAACGCAAAAATCTTGCGATTGTACGTTTTGCACAAATCAACTCTACCTCGCGTTGTAGGTCTCTCATTTGGTCATTAGCATTAACTGTCTAGTCATAATCATCTGTTGAATCAGTACCCATCGGTGTAGCAAGGGGTATTGATGACATCACTTGCTGGCTCCCGGAAGATGAACCCTTTCAGATCATGATGTTTCGCATTTCAAAAACTGCATGTGGCCATTGTCATAATGTTTAATGATGCAAGTTCTCGTGTCAACTGTGAACATATTATGCAGTGTATTAACAAGAGGTAACAATTGCTGTTTCTCAGTGGGTGAAAGATCACTACATTTGTTGGCCTTGATGTGTTTATTGAAGTTATCACGTTGAGTGAACTGTCTGGAACCTTTATAGCTGCTAAGGTTCGCATGAGATAGGTTCTTCAAACAAATGTTCTTCACATGTCACAGTGCATTGCAACTTTTACCGAAGGTCTTTGCACAGTAACAGCATTGTTTTCCATGTAATTTTTGAGCAGTTGTTGATGGTATGCATGTAGTCATATGACGTACTCAAATTCACTTCATCAGTGGTTTGCATAGTTTTAAGTATATATGAATTCATACACTTTACTCCTGCAGACTTACTCTTGCTGACTGACTCCTGCCTATTAACTCCTGCAGACTGACACCTGCAGACTGACTCCTGCAGACTGACCCCTGCCAATTGGCTCTTGCAGACTGACTCCTGCAGTTATATACATTTTTCCGGTGTCGTAAATACCACATCATGAAGCTATGCATGATGATAACTTCTCCACCACAAAAAAAAATCATAAGACCTCAGTTTCGTCTCCAACGAAGCTGAAGATGGATGTGTCATCTCTTGCCCGATGGATGAATAATTTTTATACATGAAGCCTCAAGGGTGAAGATGGTGGTGAAGCCACCATCTTCATCTTCGCCTCATTTTTTTTGTGGTATAAAATTCTTCATCCATCGGGCAAGAGGCGACACATCCATCTTCAACTTCATTGGAGACAAAGCTGAGATCTAATGTTTGTTTTTTTGTGGTGGAAAAGTTGTTCTCCCATTGACCAACCAACCCTCATCATGCATAGCTTCATGACATGGTATTTACGACGCCAGAAGAATATTTATAACTGCAGGAGTCAGTCGGCAGGAATCAGTCAGCAGGAGTCAGTCTGCTGGTTTCAGTCTGAAAGAGTCAGTCAGTCTGCAGAAATCTGCCAGCAGGAGTCAGTTGGCAGGAATAAATGAATTCAAGTATGCTTAAGGACTATGCAAACCACTGATAATGTTAAATTGAGTATGTCATGTACAAATAAATGCATACCTTCAACCACTGCTAAAAAATTATATGGAAAACAGTGCTGTTACTGTGCCAAGACTTTCGGTAAAAGTTGCAATGCTCAGCGATATAAGAAGAGTGTTTGTTTGAAGAACCCATCTCATGTGATCCTTAGCTGCTATAAATGTTCCATAAGCACATTAAGGCCAACAAATGTAGTGTTCTTTCGCCCACTGAGAAACAACTATCTTTACCTCCTGTTCACACATTGCCAAATATGTGTGCAGACGACAAGGGAACTTGCATGATTAAACATTATGACAATAGCCACACACAGTTTATGCAAGGTGATACATTAAAGGAACAAATCAAAATCTGCAAGTGTTTGTCTACTGAGAGCCAGCAAGTGATGTCATCCATACCCTATACTGCATTGATGGGTACTGATTCCACAGATGATTATGATGAGACTGTTTATGCTAATGATAGAATGCAAGACCTACTACGTGAGGTAGAGTAGGTTTGTGCAGAATGTACACTTGCAAGACTTTCGCGAGAAATTGATGAACTTCAAAATAAACGACCATCAGCTCTAAATACTGATCACCACACAACACCTGCTATAAAGAAAAGTAAATTTCAAGCAGAATACACAACAGAGGGTGAAGACGACCATGAAAACAGCATTGATGAAAATAAATATAAAGACAATGATTGTGCTGAAGACGATGGCGATTTTCTCGATGCTCTGAGAATACTGACTACATGTTTCCTGAAGACCCAAATGAACTTGTTAATCAGCTCAGACATTTCATCGTTTTACAACCAGGTGGATATTTCTCGCACATTTATGAGATATCTTCTATCATTAGTGAACTGAAGGATTAGTGTCATATCAGATGAGACTGATGGCTTCCACCCATGATCTGCAAACATCTAGAAATATAAAGATTGAGTGTATGAAGTAATTAGAAAGATAGAACATATATATATATATATATATATATATAATAAGTAAATAAATTGAATTTAAGTACACATATTAATGTGAGTTTTATTTATTATACAGTCTGTTCTGCTTCTCTGAAATACTTATTAATTCAGTGGTGTATATAATTGATTCCAAGAGCTTGTTTTAGATAAAAATTTATGAGAGCATGTGCAGGAGGAGAGCTATGGTAGGATCTGAAATATTAGCCTTAATCGAGTCGATTGAAATCAGCTGAGTTCTATAAGGCGAACAAATGAACTGAGGAATATTTTTGAGTAATGTTTCACAACTGGTTGGTTGGCCTGGTCATTTGGCATGGCCCCTTGGTATGGTCAGATCTGGTTGAAATGTTTTGTGAAGATTTGCAAAGTTTTGCAAAGATTTTTAGAATTTTTTGTGCAAAGAGGTTAGCACTGAGATTCTTACTATGCATCTTTTTCGAGATTGGTTGCCATCGAATGTTGGTGTTGGTGGGTGGTATGGTGGGTTGGTCTTGTCTACTGTTTTAGCCATTTTTGTAGGAACTGGTCTTTGCAGGAGCCAGTCTTGTGTAGAGTCAGTCTTTTCAGGAACCGGTTGGGTTTCATTTGGTAAAAGGGGGAGGGGTGGAAAATCACGTGGATGGTTGATGGCGAGCGTGGATAGTGAGGTGGATGAGCTATGGCGAGTTATTGGGGGGCAGATAGATTGGGGGGTGGGTTTGGTGGCATGTGTGGATGTTGAGGAGGAGGGAGGTCATGGTATGGTGAGTATATGATGAGGGAAGTGGAGCGACGGGAGGTTTGATAGGGGCATGGACTTGGGTGGTCAGAAGATTGGTCAGCTATATAGCCAATGGAACATAGAGTTGGGGCCCAGCCGACTGGTGATCATTGTACTAGGGAATAACTATGTTCTGCCATCTTTACGAGAATCTAACCCTCAGTGTCACACACATGCAACTGATATTTTTTTGCTTTAGTTATGTAATTTTTTTCAAAAGTTTTTTTTATGTTATCTTTTATTTTTCATTTCTTAATTGTTTCAATTTTTCAAGTTTAAGGTCAATGGGGTCAAGGTTAAGGTTACCAATGTTCAACATTGGGGGTTGGAGTCAGTAATGTAATATGTTTGTTGATTTTTACAAGTGTTTCTTCGATGTTTTGCATATTTTCTCAATTTTTTGAGTTGAAGATGATACGGATCAAGGTTAAGGTCCCCGCCATATAACATGGGTGGCAGAGTCAGTAACACATTATGTTAGTATATATTTTTTAATTTATTTGATATTTTACAGTTTTTTCTCAATTTTTCGACTTCAAGTTTATTATAGTTAAGGTTAAGGTCACCATCATCCAACATGGGGGTCAGAGACAGTAATGTAACATTAATATGTTCCAAAGCTTTTATGGGTTTCTTTTGATTTTTTACAATTTTCCTTAATGTTTTCAAAGTTATTGGGGTCAAGGTCACCAACATCCAACATTAGTATCGGAATCAGTAATATGTTCCTAAATTTTTACGAGTTTCTTTCTGTTTTTACAATTTTTTTCTAGACTTTTTGAGATCAATGTTATTGGAGTCGATGTCAAGGTCGTTACCAACCAACATGGTGGTTGGAGTCATCGATTTAAGTATCTCTTAATTTTTTAAAATAAATTTTTCCATTTTTTTTACAATTTTTCTTGATTTTTTTATGATTGGAAGTTGGGTAGGTAGGGATTTGTGGTTAGGTGATGGGGTCAAGCAGGGGGAGGGTGGAGTAATATTATATGTTCCTCAATGTTAAGAATCAATTTTTTTTATTATTTTTTATTATTTTTGAATTTTTATGACTAAGTAGAGTGGGGGGAGAGAGAGGGGTGATTGGTTAGGGTGGTGGTGTGTGTGAAGTTAATGCTATATGTTCCTTGATTTTTAAAATCAATTTATCGATTTTGGTGATTTTTCTCTTTTTTTTATGATTGGGAGGTGGGTAGGTAAGGATAGTGGTTAATGGTTAGGGTAATGGGGTCAAGGGGTTGGTTGGTTTGGGCAACATAATATGTTCCTCAATTTTTAGAATCACTCTTTTGGTTTTTTGTGATTATTCTCAAATTTTTATAATAATTGCCAAGGGGTTGTGGAAGGGGAGGGGGTGAGCTAATAAGAAGAGTTGCATGGGATAAGGGGGATGGAGATAGGGATCGTAGATGTGGCATGTCAGGAGGGCAGTCGGTGGAGGGGGCAATGTCCGCTGATCCCACCCGATCCGCTTGACCTGGCTCGGAGCCTCGAATCCTCGTTTTTCTGTTATGATGATTAAGTGACTCATTCCGCTAAGAGCCTCTAATACAGTGGCTAATTTGAGGATTTTTGGGCTCTTGCTTTGAGGAACTTTGAATCTGCTTTCCCAAAGTTTTTTTTTTTTTTTTTTTTAATTTTTTGGTTAAATAATTAATTTCTGAGGTGGTTTTTGGGTCAAAACAGGCCATTTTGTCAATAACATGACCATCCCAAGTTGTTGGTTGCCTCATCAACCAAGATGGCAGATGATTCCTCCTTCCTCCTGATGCATGATAACTGCATCAGAAAGAATCAAACCCTACAACTACTGTTGAAAGAGAAATATGTTTTTACTTGGGTGTTCACCTCAGCAGAAGGCATTTACACAAATTAAACAACTTTTGTCCCAAGCTTTAACTTTAGCCTACTTTGATAAGGAAAGCAGGTAATTCTCAGTACTGATGCCAGTTCAGGGGGTTTAGGAGGTTGTATCATGTAAGAGTAGGAGGGTAAGAGATAAATTGTGACTTACGCTTCTCGTACACTCTCTGAGACAGAAAAGCAGTACTCCCAAATAGAAAAAGAAGCTTTAGACCTCACCTGGTGTGCAGAGAAGTTTAAAAAATATATTTTGGGGTTACATATTATTGTTGAAATGGACCATAAGCCTCTGCTTCAAATTCTGCAAACCAAAAACTTAGATGAACTGACACCTTGCTTGCAGAGGTTTCGCATAAGGTTGATGACATACTCTCACACAGCACAGTATGCTCCAGGTAAAAAGTTGGAAGTAGCCGATTGTTTATCGCGTAGCCCACTTATGACAAGGGGGGAAGAACAAGAGTTGGAACAAGAAGTGGAAGCTATTGTGAATTCACTTTTTTTTCATTTTCCTGTTACTGATCAGTTCATGTTGGATATCAGGAAAGAGCAGGCAGGAGACCTAGTTTGCCAAAAGTTAAAAGAATTTAGTTTGTTAGGTTGGCAATCTAGAAAGAAGGTCTCAGACTGCATCTTGGCCTATTTTCAGTATAGACATGAAATAACTTATGACCACGACTATGCATTCCTATTGAAATGGACAAGATTAATAATTCCTGGCCCCCTTCAGTTAAAGTGTTTGCAGTGTATCTACACAGGTCATTTGGGTATAGTAAAGTGCCGTAAATTGGGTAAAATGTCAGTTACGTAGTTTAGTTCATCCTCGCAGATATATAAAATTTATTTCGTAACTGTCCAGAATGCATCCAGGAATGGCAGAACCTGAGGCAGCCATTTTTGCAAACAGACAGACCCTCACGTCCCTGGCAGGTCATAGCTTTAGATTTTTTCAAGTGCAAGGATTGGTATCTCATAGTCACAGACTACTATTCCAAATTTTTGAGATAATTCCAGTGACTCACATGACAGACACAGTAGTAGTAGTAGTAGCAGAGCTGAAGGAACGTTTTGCTCGTTTGGCATTTCTGAAGTTCTGTGAGTTGATAGTTGCTCCCAGGTTTTGTTGCAAAACTTCAGAATTTTTGCCAGACACTATAACTTTCAGGTTGTTACATTGTCCCATTACTATCCACAGCCAAACAGCTGAATAGAGGCTGCTTTTAAGATAGCCAAAAATCTTCTAAAAAGAATCAGGACATTCGTAGAGCTCTTGTATCTTACAGAAGTACACCCTTGGAAAATGGGTTTATTCCAGGTAAGTTACTCATGAATTGTAGGTTGCAATCTACGCTTCCTCTTATACCAGTCAAGTGAGAACACACAGTACAGCTGGCAATAATACAGAATCGGGAATACCGGCAAGCAGTTAAACAGGCAGCTCAGTATAATAAGAGGCAAAGAGTTCGTAAATTAGAGGACTTAAATGAGGGTGATACAGTTTGGGTTACAGATTTGAGGATCTATGGGCAAGTAGTGAAAGTTAGCCACAGCCACGCTCTTGTATTGTAAACACTCAGAAGGGCAGCTACAGATGAAACAGGTGGTTTCTCATTCCACCCTTTGCATGAGAGGATCCCAGATTTGAAAGAGGTTATGTCAGGGCAGAGAATGGAGGGAACAAAGTTGCGATAGGCATGAGGGCAGAGCAAGTGGCGACAGGCAGGAGGATAGTGCACAATGAGGTAGAAAAGGAAATATTATCTGACACTGCAGAGTTGCCACAAATAAAGGGAAGGGATCAGCTAGAAGGGCTGGGAGATGAGACTGCTTGGCAGGGTAAGGATGATATATCAAAAAGGGAAATATCTAGTCCTGATAAAGGATTCAAACGCTTTTCAGAAGCTGACAGATGTAATAAAGGAGGCGAAAATGAAATGTCTATCTCTAGCCAAGGATTGAAAGGGTTTACAGAGGCCGAAAGATGGTTCAGCAGGCACTTGGAAGCCTGCATGTTTCAGACAATGTAAGTTAGATTATTTGTGAGTTTGCGCATTATAAACCTTTGGTTAGGTTCTTGTTAATTATGTTAAAGATAGAGTATTGTATATTATTATTATTATTATTATTGGTTTGGTTACAATGCTTGTATGGAGTCTTGTATATTATTAGTATTATGTGTTTGGTTGTGATGCTTGTACACCAGATTGTTGGCAAAGGCAACTCAGAAATATGAAAGGGAAGATGTTATGCTAGAAGTAAGGTTGGAATGGTGACTGGAAGTGTTGTTATCTATGGGATGAGCCAGCATGGCTAGCAAGTGTGTTGTACCTATGTAGCGAGCTGAATAAAGCATTATAAAAGAGCACATGGCTCTAACCCATAAACAAATTGGTTACATTCAGGCCTGCCCAGAGAGGGGCCCCATTTTGTGATGAGCCACACAAGGTGAAGGTTAAAAAAAAATATTTATGGTATTGGTGTTAATCTACCCTTGTGATTAAGAATTATTCACATCAGTGTTCACTGACTAACTTCACCATGCCAACCATCATGGACAAACCCAGTGGCAAGCAAGCACTTGGGAGGGGGGTCGGTCACTGTTATACTGTGTGCAGCCCCTTACATAGGAAGGGGCCATAATGCCATTAACCAACCCTCATCGGCGAGTAGTACCATTAGTCGGGCAGGCACTAGTGTGAAATTTACTTCCAGATAGTCAGTGTAACACAACTTGAGATTGGAACAAGGTGACATCATAGTGTGAATTGTGTGCTCCAATTGTGTGTCATATTTATTTGCAAAGCCTCAAAAAATACCAATAGCAAAACATAAAGGTGGTAATTATATTTTTTGCTCTATCTGTAATTCTTGGTTTTGTCTAATGCACTTTCATTTAGTAATCACATCATCTTAACTAGCTACAAATTAAGATTCATAAATTATAACACATACCTTCCATAGTTCAACAAATTGTCTGTTTCAAATATACGCTATTAATTTGGGCTGATTCTGGTCCATTTATCATTTTATAATTAATTCTGGTAGGTAGCTTTAAAAATAGCCTAACAGTTTATCATTAAACATTGCCGTTTGAGGAAAAATAACTGGCGAGTTTCTTCAGTATTCCAAAATTTTTTAGTTTTCTGAATTTTTTGGCTTGTCTCTTTGGCATTCTATTAATGAAGCTTAATAACTAGTACATGCACTGACACATTTGAAATAAGCCTACACTTCACACATAAGCAATACCATAGCTACTAATTTTTTTTGTAGTTTGCATCTATTAATGATGAATAAAAATTTTTTGCTTCAAGTTTGAACATCTTAAATGCATAGTTTTTCTGTATTTTATTCAAATCATACACACACAATATGCAGTTATAAATTTTGCAATAATTAAACAATTAATTTGTTTTATCCATTCATCCAGTGCCTCGTGTTTAGTATTATCTCATTTGACATATCAAACTTGTGCAGAGAATAAAAACAAAATTAATAAAATACCTCAGTCTTCATTTTTTCAAAAAGGAAATTTATAATTTATTTTATGAGCTACTTAAAACAAGCATCTAATTTCTTTGCATGAGTTTACAAATTTAAAATCATGACATAAGAATTATGCAATAACCGTCGATCGTGCAAATGGAACCATGTCTTCTCTATTTATTAACCATATTTCACATGATAATTTTGAATATTCTAGCCAACAATCACTTAGGATAATTTCCTCTTTAGATTTTGGTAATAAGTGATCACCTAACATCACACGTAATAAAACCAGCTTTAAGTCACATCTGTAAATACCACTTTCCCCCAAGAATACGTACTGTCATACTCTGATCGGTCACTACCATAGTATATTTACTTAAGATTTAAATTAAAAGTTACTTCTTTTAACTCACAAGGAAAAGGCAACAAGGAACACAGAGGTGTTACTAGAGACGTGCATGACCCTTGCAAAATTTTATAAGTTTGCCACTTCCTGCATATTTTGATTAAGTTACATTTATATGGTACTGATATATATATATATATATATATATATATATATATATATAATTATTCACTGAATTAACTTCATAATCAGCATATTAGAAACACGCATACTCTAAATAAAGTTTATAGGAATATTTACAATTAATTTCTGAGTTTATACGTTTATATTATATATATGTACACATACATGCAATCTTAAAATTTCTTCCAACTTTGACTTCCGCAAAGTTGTCTATCACTTCTTCAAAGTCCAGTTTCCTAATCATGAACAGCTCAATAGAAATAAGTGCTAATCCTGTTATTGTTTTTTGACCCATAGTGCTTCTTAGATATAAGCTGTTTACGATTATTTGAGCACTTTTGAAAGACCTTGCTTAAGGTCTATTCTTCTCATTTTTGGTTTTTCTGTGAGCTTATTCTTTCATAAATATCTGAGTTCATGAAGGATGGAAATCTTAATAAAAATAAAATAACTAAATTTAATTTTTAATTTATTCACGTTGCTAATATTTACAGCATTAAATTATCTATCTCCACAATTACTTTTTTTATTTCTCAGTGAGCACAATATTTAATGTCTATTTCAATTCTAATTAACATCCTTCTTAATGTCTCTGTTTGGTTATAGTCAATTAATGCCTTTTGGGCTGTGTAATGCCCCTGCCACCTTCAAATGCCTGACGGAAAAAGTCCTGCCTTTAAATATCTGTCAAGTTTACCTACATACCATTGTAGTGACAGGAAGGACATTTGAAGAGCACCTATCCCGCTTATATTCTGTATTCCAGAAAATGGCTGCAGGTAACTTGAAATTAGTTCCTAATAAATGACATCTGTTCCTAAAGAGAATTAATTTATTGTGGCATGTAGTGTTTGTTGAATTATTAACACAAAGAACACGCAGCAGATCGAGAAATGTAAGTTTTATTTAACGAACTTTAACCACAACAACAACACACACGAGATGAACAATAGCTAACAGAGAATGTTTATTATTGGCTGAGGGCTCTAGACATTAACCAATCAGAGCATAGCTCACGGTTTATACTGCCAAATACAAAATTAGTTTCCTCCAACACAACCCTCTTAATTTTGTAATCACAATATTTCACAAATTTGTAAATGCAAAAATTTGTAGATAAGAAAAAATGATTTCACATGAATATCACATCTTAGCTATCAAGATTTCAATTACAAAATACTAAGCTTAACTTA